>JAQFZL010001269.1:0-10963 GCA_034695685.1 Galumna lanceata | reverse complement strand
AAAATGAATTTAAATTTAATGTATATTTTAGTTGTAGTTATTTTTATTCAAAAATGCTGTGAATGTTCTCCTGTTTATACAATTGAAATAAGCGATGAATATGAAAGCAATAACATTGGAGAACAAGAGCTTACATCTGGATCTCATCTCAACAATAAATCCAAGGATAACACAATAATTAAATTGAGAGCAGAATCTAAAAAAAAGTCGTGCGGACAGATTCTCATCGATACCCTCCCAATGATATGCCAACACTCGGCAAATGTCTTCAATACTGACAATAATTATGAGTATTCGGGTAATAGTATTGCAAATCAACTATTATATATAATAAAAATATAAACTAGTTATTTATAGTAAATTATAGTTATTTATATTTTTCTTATTAAAATCAATCCTTGATTTAGTTTATATAAACTAAACTAAAAATGAGAGCAGAAATAAACTTATGTTTCTTTTATTAAACAGAAAGTTATGAAGACTATGAGTTCCAAAATCCTAATAAGAAGAGGAATATCATTGAAGAGTGTTGTGTAAATAAGTGCAGTTTCCAGGATCTGATCCACTTTTGTCAGCGTTGATGTCATTATCCTTTAATCCTCAACTAATTAATTCATTTAATATTTTATTTCAATTATAAAAGTTAACTTAACTTTTCTATCAATTTGTAAATTTATTCATTAATAAAACTTATTTTTACCTTAAATTTTAATAAATTAATGCATCAAAATGATCATGGTTAATCATTATTGAAAATTATTTAAAAATTCTATTTAATTCGATATGAGTAAGGAAACTTTTGTCATTAATTGATATTCGTCATTCATGAAAAAAACATCATGTTGATTGAAAAATAAGTAATTAAAATTGACGTTTTTGTCATAAGTTTAAAAAAAATTAAAATCAATTCATTCTGTTTTCAAATAAAATATATTAACCAATAATTCAGTATTAATACAAAACTATGCATTAAAAATCTTTGTAAACATATTAATGATCTGATGTGATCTTGGCTTCAATTTTAAGTAATGGTTTAATTATTTAACATTGAATTTGAATCTATGAACTAAACTCTGGAAACATTTATTATATAATCTAATCAATGATTTGATCAAATATTTTTCAAATTTCAATGTTTTAAACAAAACATAACTCAGACTAAACTAAATTAATTTAAATATAACTACGAATATAATTATTTACTTAAATATTTCTATAAATAACAAAATATATTAGACTTGAAATAATAATTAAATCAGATTTTTAAATATATTTTGAAACTTTCCTCCTTAGCAACAAAAATGAAATAAAGTTGCATATATTGAGCATTTTATCAAGATAAAAAATAATTGATTAATTTTTTATTTCTAAATATAATTTTTTGGCATAATTACCAATTTTTGGCTTAATTAGGTTCAATGAATAACATTTACTTCTTATTTATATACTAGATGCAATATATACATGTACATGCTACTTTACATTATTCAATTTTAAGCTTAAATAAAAATAATGTTTTTTTCAAAATAAATTTTTACGGAATATATTTGACGAAAAAAACATTTAATTTTATGAAAAGAGGAAATACATCGTTAAATCAAAATGAAAATATCCTGAAAGTTATTATATTTAATTCTGGACTTTTGTGAAGTGCGCTATTTATTAGTTTATTATTTAATTTAATAAAAATCAAGTTTTCACTAAAAATTTTTGGTTTATATTTAGTTTTAATAAATAATAACTTTATTAAATTCTATACTAAATTAGTCTAATCATTAAATAATATTAATATTAATATTTTGAGCTCAACCACAGCATGAAAAAGATATGCAAGATATTCAAAGTGAAAGTCATAAAAATAAGTTAGAGACTGCGAAACCTGTTCGTTTTGAGCAAGTTTATTAAAAATTCAGTTTTTTAGGTGGAAATGTTGCTGACCTTCAACCACTTCAATCACTTATATTCAATACTAAAACTAAAAGTATTTTCAAAAACAAGACATTTTTGATTTAGTGCCGACTTCTTCACGTATTAAACACAAACCATCTCACAATTGCCTTAAATTTTAAAAATTAATTCAAGTTTTACCCATTTTTACCAATAAATAGACAATTGAGCCATAATTATAACATATTTATAAAACATCCGAACAAATGGTTTTTGAATTTTGTTTTATTTAAAACAAAGTTTTATTTTTTATTAATTAAATCATTTAATATATTTTGTGTGGATTTTTAAGTAATCAAAAGTTGTTTTCATTATTTAATTTTATAAAAATGTTCAAAAAATTGTTAAATATATTCTTTGTCACTATTTTACTGATAAACTTAAATGAGTTTGGGTTCTGTCAAAACACTACTGAAAACAAGAACAACAATAAGACAACCGATGAAAATGTTTACGATTATATCGACTCAGATAATCAGACGTCGAGTACTGTCAGATCAAAGGACACAGTAATTAATGTAAACGACGACTATGTCTATGATTACAACAGTGACAATATGTCCACTATTGTCACCTCAAAACCTTCTGCAACTAATGAAGACAATGAAAATAAGATGAACTCTACAGAAAAGTCAGTAAATAATAATGAAGAAGAAGATGATGAAGACTTCCAATACGATGATCCTGAAGATGAGGTCTGTGATAATGAGAGTACGACTACGAAGTTGTTGAAAATTCACCAGGAAAATAAAAACATTAGTCTGGACTACAAGATCATTCATTTCAGTGATATTAACCAAACATTTGAAAGACTAGATTACGTCCACAAACTCTATGAAACCCATTTTGCACCTAAAAAAGGCTTTGGGACACAATTAATAGCATTTATTGGTAGTATTGAAACCATCCTAAACCCCGAATGCTTTGCTTCACTCTTTACGATAATAACTGGTCTCAGAGAAAACAAGCGGTGGGCCAACAAATGTAAGTCATTTACCTCATCATTACTTTTATTTTATTTAGAAATAAACTGATATCTGACTAATGAGTTGCAAAACCAAATTTTTAAGATTTATATGAGCTATACTTGTTATTATTGAAACTAGTTCATTTATTGAACTTAAATCAAGTTTATTTGGGATGACATTAACTTAAGCGCTTTTTATTTTAAATCTGAGTTCATTACTATTAAAACAAGTGACTCCTAAACTGAGGACATTATTTTAAAAGTTGTTTAATAATTATATTTTTACTTTTATAAAATGAGATTTTTTCACTAGAATTTTGAAAAATGCTATTTATTGATACAATTTGTAATTAGTAGCTCTAAAATCACAAATAACTAATTCATCTGAAGTTTTAATGCTATCAATAACTAAAACAACTGAAGAGATCACTATTTTTCTAATAATTAAATAAATAAGAATTCATATATTTTTTACAAGAATTCTATAAAAAAAGGCTTTAATTCATTTCATAAAATATAAATCATTTCAATACAAAAAAATCATTAAAGACTAAATAATTATTGAATGAGCTAACCATGATATCTTGCAGGATACTTTTTTAATTTCTATTCAGCCAAGTTGGAAAATATTTCACCAAAAGTTGTTTTTATCTATGTTAATCTTGCTAAAAGCCTTAAGTTTAAAATTAGTCATATAACTTTAATAGACTACTAAGCAAATATTCAAAAAATCATTAAATATTTGTATTTCTCTTAGATATAGTTAATTGATTACTTTCCTTAATGTAGTTTTTTTGATAAGAAACAAATAAGTAAATCAAGAAGGTATGAGTCAATCTAGGTGCTATTTTAGTACAAAATAAATTCTATATAATAAATTTTAGAGAAAATATATTTACTTCTTAATTTAATGACTTATAATATGCAAGATAAAATTAAAATAAAAAACTATTTTTGAATAAGCAAATATAGATAAATTAATGGACTAACCAAGGTCATTCTGAAGAAAATAAAATTATGAAATAGTTTAACATTGGCTCACATTTAACTTTTATAGTAAATATATTTAGTTTATTGATTCAGAAAAAAAGTTTACAATTAAAATATATAACAAATAAAGGGTTTTCTTCAATAAAACTCTTTTCTTTAATAAAACGAGTATTTATTAAATAACAAAAATTTGTTGTTTTATATGTTTTGTAGTAAACTTTGTTAAACTTGAACTAAAAAAATGAAAAATATTTTATATTATCTAAATCTTAATCGAAGTGTTTTTAAAGTTTTTAAAATAACATATTTTTTAATTTAATAATACGAATGAGAATATGATAACAATCTTTGAAAAGACAAACAAGTTAACGTTATTATACTTTTTTTGAAACTGTAAAGTGGGAAACAATAATGAATAAAATCTAAAGAAACAGGGATTTACAATGGAGTATAGGGCTTTATCTCCTGTGATTTTGTCGAGGTACCCCCTCCCCCAAGAGCAGTGGCAAAAAAAGGAAAAAGTTTGTTTAAAAAAAGGAAAAAATGAAAGAAAATAAAGTGAAAAATAAATAAAAAGCAGTAAATATTAAGCAAAATATCAGGAATGGCCAAGGGGTTATAGCCGGAATACTCCCCTGTCCGGACGAAAATAGGTACCCACCCCCTCTACAAAAACGGGCCTTGCCCATCCCTGCTATCATTAATTTTTCTGAATAGGATTTAACCTCTTTTTGTACTTAATTTTGATTGAACTTACTCAAAAAAGATCATATTAAATAAACTCTTTGTTAATTATTTAAATTATAGTTTGGGACGCAATGGGTAAACCCTTCCAAACTGGAAGTGGTGATGGAAAGCATGCAAGTTTTGGCGAATATGATCAATGTCTTGATTTGGAGAGTCCAGAAGACAAGGGACTGACTGTGAAAGGTCAATATTGTATGGTCAAGGTGAAACTACCCTATCCAAAACTAAGTACATATAGAAAAGGTGATTCGTATGACCCAACATTTGACGACCCGAATATGTCACCTTTCACCGGTCCAAGGTTCTTTAATGGTGCCAACGCCACTTCTATAGTGAAGTTTATTGAAAATCTAAACCTACACAACGGAACTATTTATAGACTGGGATTATGTACACCACATCTCTGTAAAAGACATGAAATCCAGGATTTCCTTAACAAATGTATTATTCTTTTTAAACTAATTAATACTAAAATTCAGTTTTAATGTAGTGGTATATCCGATCGTAAAACTGCCCCTAGAATTGGACACTCATTGTCTTCAGCATGATAAAACATACAGAGAATTCTCCCTTTTTGAAATCATTTCAATGTAATTATGATTTTAATTCAATTATTAAACTAATTAATTGATTTCTGTCTGAATCTAAGGGCGATTTTAACGATTCTCACTGTTTTGACCATAACTTCGACGGGAATCGAAATATATAACATAATATATGAAAAAAATGTGTCCGAAGATATTGATAATCAGATGGACAAACTGGTAGACGAGGAGTCATATCATGTCAATCCATACTATTATACTTTCTCTATGGTGACAAATGGTCGCGAACTGTTCTCTGGGAACAAGAAATTCGCTGCTTTGGACACAATCCGAATGTTGGTTATGATACACATTTATATCTTCCACTTATACAATACAATGGCCACAATAGGAATCGTTACTCTTAAGAGAACTTTTGCCACTTATCCTTCAACTGTCTTAGAATTAGACAGATATACAACTTTGAGAAACACATTATTCTTTGATATTTTATTTATTATTAGGTCTGTTCTCTTCTCTTATTATTTTTTATTTTATTTTACTCTCATTTTAGTGGTTTTCTCCTCTCGAATGGAATGCTGGGAAAACTTCAACAAAATGGAGGAAAATTCAATTTTTTCAAATACTTGGCCAACCGTTACCTCCGATTCGCAATTCCTCTTTTGGGTTCATTAATATTCTTTTATTGTTTACCTTTGATGGGAAGCGGACCCATTTGGGAAGAGGGCACCAATTGGGTCATTAAGGGATGTGAGAATCCTTTGGTAGTGTTGTTTGGGTTTCTATTTGTTAGTAATTATAACGAACAGTTGGCTATTATGGACAGACAGCCAGCACTCCCTTACGTATGACTTCAAAATTGATTCAATTGATTAGTATTGTTTAATAATTGTCTTATAGTGCAATCCATCTACCTGGCTCATTTCTGCTCTATTCCAACTACATTTAGTTATTCCTATCTTTGTTTTAATATACTATAAAAATGAAAAAGTTGGTATCATTTCAGCAATCGGTGCAATAGTAGTGGGAATGTTCTTAAGTGTTGCGCCAACTCTTATATTCAATATCTTACCTCAAGTACAATATCTTAACATTGATTCTTATGAAGAACTGTTCCAGTCTTTCACTTGGTATCACTTGTCTACCACTCAATATATCGTCAGTTTTATGATTGGAGTCATCGGAGGATATTTTCTTCGAAAGAATATAAACCTTCCGATAGAATATGAAGTGATCGGTTGGGTATCGAGTATTTTGGCAATACTTACAGTCTATATGTGGAGCAACACATTCTGGAAAACACAAAAGTCTGCCCCTCTTTTCAGTGTTCTTATGTGGTTTACTTTAGGCAAACTGTCATTTGCTGCTTCATGTACCTGGATATTCTTCTGTCTGAGTACAGGCAGAGCTCGTAAGTGTTGACATTAGTTTATATGAAAATATGTATTAATTTTATGTTTCACTGGAAAGGAGTTCTCAATTCGTTACTTTCGTGGCCAAATTTCCAGCCGTTCTCACGGTTAGCCTTCTCTTTCTTTATGATTCACTTCATTATTGTGATCAGACGTGTGTTTACCGTAAAAGAGACCGTCGCTATGTATGACAGCGTTATGGTATTAAATTTCACTTAAATTAAACTTTTATTAAACTGTAATTTGTCTTTGATTTAAGATCGAGCACTCAGTCATTGATATAATAACTACTTTTATCTTTGCGTATATATACTATTCATTTGTGGAAGGTCCTTTAAATACTTATATTAATATAAAAAGAAGTGCTGAAGATTCAGTGAAAGAGCCCATCAAAAATGGGAACATAACGAAAGATTACGCAGAAGAGGATCAAAAACGTGATTTTGGACACTTCCAAGTGATTGAATTGGACGAAGATATTAATACTATTGAATCGATAAGAATTTGATTAATTTTTTAAATTTTATTGGTTTTAAAAATAATTTCATTCGTAGAAAACACTTAAAAGTGTCTTCAGTTATCTTAAAATAAATATTTAAATATTTACCAAATTTTAGTGAAAAATGTTTTTATTTTAAATAAATTTAAATGAATTTTTATAACTAATTAACCTTGGCACCTGCCTTAATTATTTCTTTAATTCTGGTGCCATCTATTTTATGAAACAATCGATGTTCTCGGGCATAATCAACAGCATATATGTCTTCCTTTGACTCTAATGGCAGCAATTCTTCGGGGTTAGTTTGAATAGCACTTGCACTGGGCTTTTGTGAACATTCAGTATATTTTGCTTTACCTTTATTTGCGATAATATTTTGACTCATTGAACACAATATCGATGAATGTTTCTCTCTTTCGCTATATTTAAATAGATTTAATCTTTCATAAAAAAAATTGTTAATAATATAGGAATAAATGTACCTAGCTTCAATATGGCTCATATAAAGCACTTCAATGTAAGGTATTTTCAAAGCGAATCCTCTATTGATTCTCGATCTTTCTGTGATTGGATTATATCGTTTCCATATTAAATCCATTTCAATGATATTATCGATTGGAAAGTCGAAGTTAACCAAAAGTGTATGTATTTTACCTGGAGTAGTCCCTGTCATAATTCTGTAAAATTCTATTTCTTTTACTATATTGTTATAAACGCTTTTAATGTTGAAGTGAAGAATCCCTTAAAATATATGAATAATTTTAATGTTTTTGGTTTAGAATTTGATTTACCAGTTATTAAATCAGAATCTTTGGTAATATGAAAGGCAAACAAGAAGTGTTGCACTGAAATGTTAATATACTTTTAATATGAATTATCAATGAATAGTAAAAATCAAATGATTTACAGCAAAAATCTGTTTTGTGTGAAGTGTTTACAAAATATGTCTTATTAATAGTTTTATTATCGGGTGATTGATGTGTGAGCCAGTATTCGGGGTGTATACCCATTAATTCACATTTAAAATTATTGCAATGGAAACACTTGCCCTCCAAAAACATTTCATATGAGGGGCACTGATAGCCAACTGCTTGACATTCATCCTCTGTCTTATCTGTGAGTAAAGAGGAGATAACTTTGATGAAAATAATTAATTGGTAAAAGTTACCAAGATCTATAATGAGTAGACATGCTCTAGAATGTGAACAGGTTATATCCTTATTACTTGAAATTGATCTGAGCTTTTCAGACACACTTCTTGATTCAGGACAGCCCGGTTGCCAACTTCCTAATCAATTAAGTGTTAAATATTTTGTTCTCTAAAAACAATATCTGAATAAAAGCTAAAGAATAATGTTTTACAAAAATTAAGGCAAAGTTTTTGATAATTAAAAGTTATTTAATTGTAATAATCATTATGAAATCACAGTAGCTAGGTTAGTTTTAGTAAAATTTATATAATTTCCAATTAAGTACTCAATTCAAACATTTAGTTCAAATAAATTATACATTATTTAGTATTACCGCCATTTGGGAAAAAGTCAAAGTGTCCTAAATTATCCAGAGATCCAAAGCCCTCGGCGTAATGGAAAGCTCCGTCCGTATGGATAACGGTTACAACGGTTGCATCAGAAGAATCTAATCTCATCGCGGGATTTGGGGAACGAAAACCGACGCCTCAAACCAAAACATTAAAATTGTTTCTGAATAGTATGTATGGAATACCTGCCGGATCTAATGCTATTATTCTGGACACTTTTGGGTTTTTAAGCTTTTTTCCAGCGTAACCTACGGTATGTCCGCCCAAACTGTGTCCAATCAAAGTAAACATATCATGTTTAATGTCAAATGTTTTGCAAAGAGTTTGGATGAAGAATGCAAGACAAGCGGCCACTACTCTAGTATTAGTTGCGGCCAAACTGTACAAGGGAATTTTTGAACCTACAATTAATTAATACGTTAATACAATTGTTTTGTTCAAAAGACAAACCTTTTTCCCAAACGAGAACCACAACATTAAAAGTATCGTCGCTTCGATAAAATATATAATCCTTTAAATTCTGAAACAATATATTAATTAATAAATAATTTATATATAAAGTATAGTTTATATCATATAAACTAGAGATGACCAGAAGGAGAGTATTCTAGAGCATCTCTGGCAAGAGATTCAAACTTAAAGTGGAAGCGCACAAATGTTTACCACTCATTACCACTCAAACAAAATTATTTCTACAAAAGTTTACGAATAGAGGAGTCTTCCAGAGTCGAGTTCTGCAGTACCTTCTCTGAAACCTTTTTACAGACTCTCTTGGATCAGACCCTTTGGCCATCCCTGGGTACAAACCTCCATCCAAATGGCGTAACCACTTTGGAATCCGTGAACAATAATTGCAGTCCTAAACTTTGGATTAAACCCACTTTGTTTAAGTTGATCCGAACTTGCGTTATAACTAAAGTTGACCGCCATTGACCTCGAACTTATAGTATATAAATGAAACACTGGATTTATGCTTTCGGGTGACATGGGTAACATTGGAATGGGACGACTGGCAAAGTCATTGAATTCTAATGCAGAAAAACAGCCAATGTTTTTAAAGCATACGGTGTCCAAGAGCTCTAGTTTTATGCAATTTAATGATTAAAAATTCATCAAGGTAACTGAAAAAATTCATTACTTCTAAATGTAGTTAGAATGCTATCAGTTTCTTTTTGTTCCTCCCCTTCTGTCCTTGATGATTTCAGGATACTGTCACCCCTTTTTTGAAAAAAAAAGTGTCAAACAATTTTAAATTTGAATAAATGTTAATTTTATTCAATTAAATCTCTCTTTAGTGGAAACCTTTATATAGTGAACAAATTTTTCCGTTCAAGCATTTACTTTTGATAGGTTTCACTGTATTATATGGTTATTAAAACCTTTAAATCTTTAAATGTTATGCCATCAGAAAAACTCAAATTATTAAAAACTTTGGGACAAAATATTTCAAAGTTTAGCCAAATATCTATTTTATTTTATTAGTGATAAATCACATATTGTTTACAATAGTTTGGGTAAACTATAACGGGAAACATTCGGAACAATACCGAGAAAAATGTAGAATACTATCGGTCAGTGATGTAAAACAGGGGGAGTAATTCAAAATACTCCCTTTAGCTGAAAAATAGGCAAAATACCCCCTCCTGAGAAAACTTTTAACATCCTTGGTATTGGTTTATGTTAATTGCAAAGATGTTGGCCCTCATATTTGAAAAGTACCATTTTTAAATAGACAATATTAATCTATTTACAAACTTCGAGCTGTTGTTCCTTCTTCTTAGTGTCATGTCTTGGATTGTTTTATAATATTTACTAAGAAAAGCCTCTTGGTTTTTATCATTCTCGACTGGCGGTCCTAATTTCAAATAAAAATAGTAACCATTCAAAAGTTGTTAATATCAATACCTTCTGGTTTAGTAACACTTGATTTTATAGAACCAAAAATACTTTTAATTTTTTTTGGTTGTATTGCCGTAGAAGTGGTCATCCCTTCTGTGGTTTTTTCTTCTTTAGTGTTGTCATTATTTTCAAAATTTCCCGAGAAATTACTATTTGTCAGCACTAAACCATTATTTAAATTAATTAAAATTATTATACAAAATATATTCATTTCTTATAATAATAAACTTAAATATAAATTAGGCTTAAATAAAGCCGACATTTAATTTTAATTAAATACTTAATTAACATATGTTATGAAATAATTTCCTTAATATTAATTCACTATTTGTTTTGATTAATTCATCATGGTAATAATTGGAACATTTATAAGATTTACTTTTATAATATTATAATGAATGTAAAGACAAGAATTTT
>JAQFZL010001268.1:0-10963 GCA_034695685.1 Galumna lanceata | reverse complement strand
CAACTGAGGATTTTAGAGATCGAGAGTAGCGGTAGAGTTGAGATGACCGCTGACTACGAGTCCTAATGACTGAACTTGAAGTCGACTTTTTAGTCAATTGAATCAATTTAAGCACTAATTTGAAGACAATTAACTGTCGATTAATAAACAAAATAACATAGATGTCTACAAAATGATTAATAATAAATCGATTAAATAATTGTTAATAACTATTGTTTATATAATTAAATAATGATTATAAGTAAACAAATCGATGAGTCGTCGATTTATATGTGTGTCTCATCGATACATCGACTATCGATTGTGTGGAATAAACGTGACGTCGAGGAAACCCTATTTCACACCCCCGTCATAACCTTCGAGACCCTCCTGGGGATCGACGGCAGAGGTAGTGTTGAAGAGTAAGTCGAGTCCAAGTGTTTGTCTCCGCGTCGATATACTATCTCGAGGTCGTAAGTCTGGAGCATAAGACTCCAGCGCTCGAGTTTTTCATTAGAGCTGTGCCCTCGAAGTAGAAAACAGAGGGCATGATGGTCGGTGACGACTGAAAAATGCCTCAAATAGATATAAAGCCTGAATTTAAGGATTGAATGAATGACGGCCAGCATTTTCTTTTCGGTGATCGAATAATTCCTCTCTGTTTTCGACAGTGTCTCACTTGTTATGGCAACATATCCTTCCTTTTCACCACTCTTGTCGAATTGAATGAGAATACCGGCGATGCCATAACTGCAAGCGTCGGTCTCTATTTGATGCTCTTTAGTCGAATCAAAATGAACAAGAACAGGTTCAGACGTAAATTTCTCTTTGATGTAAAGACATGCTTTCATCTGATCTCCTTTCCATTCGAATTCATTACATTTTCTGAGGAGTCGACTGAGAGGTTCGGAGATCATCGCATAGGAAGGTTCTTTAATGAATTCTCGAAAGTAATTCAAGAATCCCAAAAACTGCTGGACTTCCTTAACTTTTTTCGGCATCGGATATTTGTTGATTGTTTTGACTTTTTCCGGATCGGGTTTTATGTGTCGATCGGTGACTAAAAAACCCAAATATGAGACCTGAGTCTTGAAAAACTCGCATTTCTTTGGGTTGAGTTTAACGTTGTTTTCTCGAAGTCTAGTGAAGGCGATCCTAAATCTCGAGAGTTGGGTCTCAAACACTTTTGACATAACGATGACGTCGTCGACATATAAGAAGATGATTTTCCGGTTCTCTTCAGAGAAAATCTTATTAATTACCCGACAACACGACGCGGGACTATTTGAGAGTCCAAATGGGACTCTTTTGTTTCGAAATTAACCATAAAATGTCACAAATGCCGTCTTTTCACGACTATCGGGATGTATGGCTATGTGCCAGAACATACTCATGCAGTCGAGAGTCGAGAAGAGGTCGTTACCTCCCAAAACGTCGAGTCCTCCTTTGAGGGAATTTTTTGGGTAGTTATCTCTTTTTGTAATCGCATTCAGAGCTCGAAAATTAGTGCAGAATCGATGACCGCAATCTCTCTTCTCGACTATTACTACAAGAGCTGACCATGGTGATTTGCTGGGCTCTATAACCCCTTGTCGTCTCATATCGTCGATTAACTCTTTAATCATTTTTTCCTCTCCAAATGACGTCCAATTTTGGGTTTTGGCGATGGGTTTGTTGTCTCCGGTTTAGATCTCGTGGAAGTAGTCCGGGACTTACCCTATGATATCGCCAGGAAAGAAGAATACGTCGCGAAACTCACAAAACAGGTCGTCAGCCGCCTGTTTTTCGTCAACCGATAGTTAAGTCCCTATATGGAAATGATCTAGGTACTCATCTCATCGATTGATGACATCGATAGTGGGATTTTCGACTGGATTAGTCGTTGTCAACGGATGTTCGTCTTCTTCCGCTTTGTTGACGTCAATGAAGTGTTGTTACTCGACTTCTTCGAGTCTCTCGTCTTCACTGAACTTTGACTCATTGGAGTCGTCGTCTAATTCGTAAATTAGAGCTTTTGTCGATATTTGAGGATTTGTTGAGAAATAAGTCGAGACTTTATTCATTCTGAACCTCTTTAGAATCACCGTTTTAGCCCCTCCTCCGATCTTCAGAGGTTTGAGGGAACGAGTAACCAAACGGACTCTTCATTACGTCGAAGATTATGTCTCCTTTCAGTTTTATCAAAGGATGACTCGGATTAGAAATCCCCAAATATTGATAATTTTTATCTTTAAGAATATCGGATTCATATATCGCGAGTTTGACTTTCTTTCCCTGTCGAGGCCTTAGCCTAAAGTCTTAAACGACGTGTGCGTAGAGGTTGTTCTCACCATATTAGGTGGTTACGCACTCAGGGTCGAAATGGCGTCTCCTATAAGCGCCCGAAGATTCAGAAGAAGGGAAAGGGTTAGTCTCATATTCTGTTGTGTTTCGTATCCTCTTTTTCGGTGTCTCCTCGTATACTTCATAGGGAGTGATAGGGAATGTCGAATAGGAAAAAGACTCTATTTTCTCACATTTTTTTATGTTTCGATGTGCGACTCGAGCCAAGTCAAGGAGTTCATAGATGTAAGGACTGGTATAGGTATAGATGTTACCTATCGATGAAGAGACGATAATCCCGCTTTCGTCATGTATTTGATGTCCAGAATAAGGGTTGGCTTCAAATTGTCGATAGCCGCGAAATTGACTTTGACTCTTGTGGTGTCGAACTCGACATTGATGTCTTTAACCATATATTTAGGAGTATGAGTCGAGCCATCGAAAATATGACGAGTACCAAGGTCATAATTTGACCAAGTAACATTTTTTCAGAGTCTCTGCAAAATCTGTGTTAATGGCGGACACCATACTCCCGGTATCAAGCATAGCAACGGCTATAGAGTCTTCGATTTTCACTTTCATATTCGGAGAAGAGATAAGTGGACTTCTGTTCCTCGAAATCTAATTCCCATGTAGTGGTGGGTCGAGACTCGCTGTCCATCCGTTGACTACTGTATCGATCTTTGACTCGACCCGCCTTCTCGCCATTAGTTGTTCCAAAGACTCGACTTTTGAGTCCTTTTCATTGACTTTTGATAATACTTTCGTATTGTCGTTAGAAAATGACTTAATCTTTCTTTTATTTCGTCGCTATTTCTGACACTTTAGTCACTGATTTCTGTTTTATTCTCGACTTAAGTAACGAGTGGTGACACCAATAGTTGAGTAGAGACTATTTGTGAGTCTTTCGACTCTTCACTCTGAGTCTTATTATCTGTCGAGTGATCAATAGTACAGGTGTTGGTCGTCTTTGGGATAGTCTGGTTTTGTTGGTGAGGTGGCGGCTGTTGATAGGGTATTGTACCTTTTCGAGCCTCGACTGCTCTTTTGATTTTGTCGAAATCCTTAGGTTTAGGACATTCAAATGAAAGATGACCAAGATCATCGCAATTATAGCAATATTTTCGAAAGCCATATCCCTCGTCTCTATTGTAGTTTCGGTTTGGGACTCGATTGGGGTCCTTATCAAAAGGTTTCCCGCCTACGGCTTCTTAAGTGTTGTCGAGAAGAGATCCTGGAATCGGTTTTTCTGGTTTTGGAAACCTTTCTTTGGGTCGCACTGATTCCTCCATTTGTACGAAGAGTTTGATTGAGTCGTGAATCTGAATATTGTCGACAACTTTATTTTTGAACCGATTACTGAATTAACCAGTTCTCAGTATTTGGACAAAAGCTGAGTCTTCGATATTAAGGTTTCCCTTCTTTTTGAGATCTTGAAGTCGAAGTACGAAATCCAACGGGAGTTCGTCTTCTCTTTGTTTTGCCGAATGAAACTTTCAAATAGTCTTGAGCAGAGCTCGCGGGTAAGTATTTGAGTCGAAAGCTGTCTTCAAAAGCACTCCAGTCCATATCTATCGCTTTTGTGGCGTCGAACCACACTTTCGCCTTTATCTCCAACTTGTGTGGAATTGAGTCGACTTTGGTCTGAGAAGTCCAATGATAAACAGTTGCGACTGAATCGAATTTTTCAAGAAATTCGAAGATTTTAGCCTTTTCGCCATCAAAGGTTGGAAATGTTAGTCGAACTCCTTGCATTTTTCAGGGGGTTTCTTGAATTGGGTTTTGTGTTTCCCCCCCTATAAGAGTGGATTACCTTCCGGCAATCGCCTGAGCTATGACTTGATTACTGGCCGCGAGTTGTGAGGCTACGCCCCCGTCATTAAGTCGAGTTTCCGGGGCTGATGTGATTGGAGTTGTATTAAGGAGTCGATTGTCTCTATTAATAGGGTTTTGAGTATCGGTTCCTGAGTCCTGGTTTCGCTCATTTTCGAGCCTTTGGCGCCTCCTTTCCTCTGATCGTCGGAGCCGTTCCCTTCTGTCACTTCGAGATGTTTCGGAACGGAATGACGTGTTTCGACTGCCATGACTCGATCGGGAGTCGGAGTGACTTCAGCTTCTTGAACTCCGATTTTCTTTTCTTCAACGCCATTCGCGTATTCTTTCTATTTCTACGGCTGTCGGTTGTATTGAAGCCAAACTTGCTGTTCTTCCTCTTGATTGTCGAGTACTGTCGACTTAATGTGTCGGAGGAGTTCTTCCGGTTCTCTCTCCACCCGAATTGTCGACGTATTGATTGTCGTAATTCATTGCGACTATAATTTCGTTATCAGAATAACCAAAGTGTTTTTGTTGTGTCGAGTTTTTCGTCAATAATAGGTTCTCGATGTATTTCTTGAACTTTCCTTTATCTAAATTAGCGTCGATTTTCAGATTCTATTCATTTGTTTCAATTTCGGGCTGTTTTTCGCCTTCACATCGATAGATATCTACCTTTCGATTAGGTTCCGACCCTTCCTCTGCTGTGTGATTGCAGTGCGAGGACACTACGGGCTGACCATTCACTCCATTACCGATCTTCGACCCAACATTGAAGGAGTTATTAATGTAAACTCCCGACCCCTCCGGAAGAGTCTGGCCTCGGCTCGAACTGACGAACGCCGACCGACCCCTCAATGCTGGCTTCGACCGATACGGGGCTAACAAACCTGAACTGATCCACAATACTCCAGATAAGAAGTCTCTCGTCGAAAGTCAGATAAATGCGGAGTTCGCGTTTTTTAGGTTATAGCCCGGCGCCAACCACCAGATAATAAGGGATATTATTTCTTTGGCAGCATCCATTGTCTTCCGAGACTCAAATATATAACCGAAAACTCCCGTATCCGCTTCGACTAGTATTTTGGCCGCCAATTGGCCCCAAAAGTACCGACAATTTGATTTAAAGCTTATTATTGACACAATAATTTAAATAATCCCTAATTGAGGACAAAATAAGTTAATTAAAGTCGAGATATATTACATGATTTATAAAAATACAAGAACTCTTTATTAAAGTCGAAATTAACACTAAATTAAGTAAATTATTGATTATAATAAGTATCACAGAAACACGTGCTTTCGATAAATCTGATTAAAATTCGACTCTGAGTGAGACCATACTCGAGGAGAACTTACGATACAACTGAGGATTTTAGAGATCGAGAGTAGCGGTAGAGTTGAGATGACCGCTGACTACGAGTCCTAATGACTGAACTTAAAGTCGACTTTTTAGTCAATTGAATCGATTTAAGCACTAATATAAAGACAATTAACTGTCGATTAATAAAAAAATTAACATAAATGTCTACAATAAGATGACTAATAATAAATCGATTAAATAATTGTTAATTACTATTGTTTATATAATTAAATAATGATTATTATAAAACAAATCGATGAGTCGTCGATTTATATGTGTGTCTCATCGATACATCGACTTTCGATTGTGTGGAATACACGTGACGTCGAGGAAACCCTATTACACCCCCGTCATAACCTTTGAGACCCTCCTGGGGATCGACGGCAGAGGTAGTGTTAAAGAGTTAGTCGAGTCAAAGTGTTTGTCTCCGCGTCGAGGGAACCACGTGACGTCGAGGAAACCCTATTTCAGATCTAACTTCTTGGACTCGTTTTCCTCTTCACGGTCTTTAACATTGTATTGTCAGTAGTTCAAAATGAAAGTTCTATTTTAAAATTCAGTCATCCCTACAATAAACTACAGTTATTCCAGTTTTGATATTATTGATCAAGCTGATGCTAATATAAAGATACTGTTCAAAAAAGAGAGTACGTTTATAAACAGATTGAGAAGAATAACATAATAAGTAAAAGGTCTTGGAAAAACGATAATACAAAGTTTTCATTGTAAGGATTAATTTAGTTTTTAGAAGTGAAAGCTTACAAAATTTTTGCGTTAAATAGACTTTTCGTAGAACGAGACTAAGCTTTTGATTTATGCCGGCTTGAAGAAGTGGGTCTCTTTGAGCGCAATAGGCCAGAAGGAGGCATTTCGGAAAAAAAACTAACATTGTGGATACAAGTTTGAAAATATTGTTTGATTTTAAATTTGAAAATATATTGCGGCACTTTCGTATGACATTTGTTTCTTGGTTTTTTGAGTCAAAACTTTTCATTTATTCGTTTAAAATTTCAATTATGTCAAAAAAGAAGTCTTTATCTAAATCTTATTAAAATAAATGAAAATTTGATGAGGATTTTATTATTCAGATCAAAATTATAATTCAAATTCCAGATCTTCTAATCAACTATTTTTAAATCTACCGATCCTTTCTTTCGCAATCGTTTCAGTTTCATATTGAATAGTTTAACAAAATATGGTTTTGTTGATAAGTTTACTGAATATCTGATTCTTTGATCATTTTGTTATTTTAATTATCTTAACGTCTATATTCATTAATTAAAATCATTTTTAAATTCTGATAAACAATATTTTCAATGAATAATATGGATGACATCTATGTGCTGTAAAGATATGACAGTTTATATGGGAATCAAATCTTTTCCTTCCACCTTTTATTCAAACACAAAAATTTTAACGTCAAAACCAACTAATGACCGGAACGTGGGTAAGAATGTTTTGAAACTCATAGTTTTATTAAAGTTTCAAATTAATATGATTTTCATAAAAGTTCATTAAAACTAATAATTTATTAGTAATAAATGATTTAATTATTCAATTAAATAAATACAAGTTTTGTTAAGATTAATACAAATATTATACCTTGTTTATAAATTATTTGTCTCACAACAAACCACTATAGAAATATTCCACTAATCAAACTACATAAGACAAGACCAAATTTATCATAGTTGTTATTTCCTAATCATATACATAAAATTAACTTGTATACTTTTTAATTGATTAAAATTTTCAGAAAAAACTGGGACATGAGAACGATAGTGAAATCATGAAAATATAAGATTTGCAAGCTCAATGCAGCACAGTTCATCAATCGGATTAATTATTTATTGTTCAAGGCATATTCTTGCTAAAAAATTTACTTAAAACAACACAATGGTGTAAAAAACAAACATTTTATTTTTTAAAAATGTTTTCATAACAAGGTCATTTTTTGATATTTTAAAAAAATAATTTCATGTGTATAATAAGCTTTTATTAAAAAAATCATCATGCCAATTTTCAACTCAATCAGAGGATAAATTTTATTGTTCGGCTAACATATTTGATTATTGAATGAAACACAAGCCTAGTTGAATAAATAAATATAGTTTGAACGAGCTAGTTTTCATCAACTTTTTCTTCAACTTTTCACGAATCCTGTTTCACGGTTAAAACCATTAAGTAAACATGGGCATTTAAGCTTCGAAAGTTAAAAATTTTACTTTCAATTTTTATTTGAAAAAAAGTAATTTCCTTATTATTTATTTTTCTATTTTTTAAAAATTTCAAAAATGATAAAAACAAAAATAATCGATAATTTCTAAAATGTCTGAATTAATATTCATATCAAAAAAGTTAAAATAAGTCTCAATTATCTCACTTATATTAATTATCTCTCAGTACCGTTTTGTATAAATTATCTCCATATTAATATTAAGATATTTTATAAAACTATTTATTTGAAAACAAAGTAAAGGTTTTGAGTCAAAATAGATTACTTGATTATTTTTTCAATTATTTATATCATTTTCAGAAGAACAGTAATGTTCATTTGTGAGATAAGATCATTTACGTCAAACCATCAACAACTATCTTAAGTACTCACCAGATGGCGTTAAACGCTGGCTCAGATTTTTTTAATTTTGTAAAAAAAATTGTTATTTTTTCAAATATTGACGGAATGATTCAAAAGTACTATTTGTTTGTCAATCAAAAACTTCTCCTCACAGATATTTTCCAAATATGAAGTGACTTTAAAAATTGAAAAAGGTTTTAAAATTTAAAACAAATCAATAGAACAATAATTAAGTTCAAAATCATTCCATTTTTATCAAACTGACCAAAAATCTAAAAACTGTTATTCTAGGTGATCTTATAGATTTTTAGGCTTAAGAAAATTTACCCTTTATTCATTCCCTGAGCCGAAAAGCCGGTTACTCCCCCTTGTTGTTTGATATTTTGGCCATCATTGCAGAAAAACATGCACTTCAAAATATGTAATATAAAACTCCATGTAATGCAGGTTTGATTAAAAAATTTTATCATAACTATTATGTGGTTATATTTTTATTAGATAATTTTCAATGCTGTTTTTATGTTGAAAATTAACTTTTTGTCTATTATTGTGCAAAAATTGCGTACATTTCAAGTAAAAAGTTCTATGAAAAGATAATTAATTGATTGATATGATGTTGAATCAACTTGAACAAATTAAAGTATTTTCAATAATATATTCATGTAAATAAAGTCTATAAAATATTATATTAAAATGAATTATTTAAATCTCATCGAATAAAAATTTTTTGATATAAATAAAATTAATATTATTTCACCAAGTTAAATGTTCTGACCTCTTCACATTTAATAAAAGGATGTTAGATAAAAATAAAAGATTATTTTGTTTTATTATAACATTTTTTCTATTTGTATATTTATTCGTTATTTATAAGTCGGAAAGACCTGAGAGTTATTATTTGTTTTACCAAGATTATGCAGCAAATGAAAATCAAGGTATTTATTATTTTTCAATGTTTATTAAATTTGTTTTAATAAAATACGTGTTATTTTCAGCAAATGTTATTTTCAATGATAAAAACAAAACTGAACAAAATGAAAAAGTACAAGGTACATTATTTGAAAGATACATGTAGATTTATTAAAATTAATTAGTTTTGATAATTATTTTGAAAAATTTTAACAAGAGACAATTTATATTTAAAATTACTTTTTTTGAGAGTATTTAAACAACTTCTGAAAAAATACATGGTTTCAAATAATGAGAACATGGTAATACAAAAAAATTAATTATTATCAATTATTTTCATTCTAAAATTTATTAAAGATTTAAAACAATTCAATGTTTTCAAATAAAAGCTGTCGCGCATATCAATGAATGGCAAAAGATCTCAATATCAGTTGATATTCTCTATATCAGAAGTTTCCTCTTTAAAGAGGTTTTTTTAAAAATAAAGTCTTTTTCTATTGTTCGAGCGCTCGGCTCAGGAGGTATTTTGTATACCCCCTTTTTTGCCATCCCTGATATTAAAGTATAAAGATTAAAATAATAAATGATTTTTCTATAAATTGTAATTTAATCATGGGTATTTTTAAAATTAGATTTAAAGAAAGCATATTTAGTGAACACAACTTACTGTCAGATAATTCGATGGCCAACATTTGACCAAGATGTTATGCAGTTATATGAAAATAAAAGTAAAGAATCTATGAGTTGTGACATAAAAATGAATATTAAAATCAATAGAATTAATTTCACTGGAATTTCAATTAAAAATCAATTAAATAAACCATTAAATTTTTATTCAAAAAGAGTGAGACGTAAATCAGATAATGAAATATATTTCACGCCTGAAGTTAACTTCAATTCAGATAAAATTAACTATTTTGAAAATGAAATCGCTGTGAAAATAAATTGCACAAATGACCAAGGTAATAGTTATTAATCTTTTTAGTCAAATATTAATATTTCAACTCAAAAAGAAAGTGTTGAAAAAGTGGTACAACTAATACCTAACTTCAAATCTGATAGAAATGACTTAAAAGATGATAATCTGCCGAATGTTTTAATGCTTGGAATCGATTCTGTGTCGAGACTTAACTTTGAGCGGCACTTTCCTCTTACAAAGAAAATCATAGCACAGAATAAGTTTCATACGATGTATGGCTATAACAAAGTGGGAGAAAATACTTTTCCAAATATAACACCCCTTTTAACCGGATTCTATGCAGAAGATATTTGGAATAAATCTAAGAAATACTTCGATTACTTCCCTTTTATATGGAAAGTGAGTTAATATAATATTCACTATTTTTTACCGAAAAAAATTAGTTTTCACTCAAATAAACCTTTTTTTGATAAAAATCAAAGGATTATAAAAGCAAAGGTTATTTAACATTTTATATGGAAGACTGGGTCGACGCAAACACCTTTAATGACAAAAAGGATGGTTTCTCAAAGCCTCCAACAGATTACTACTTTAGATCCTATTTCTTAGCGATTGAACCTTTAGGTGAAGATAATTGTTATTTGGATGAACCAGAAGTCAAAGTATGTGTTTATCGACGATAATATTTATATTAACTCTTTATTTCATATTTTTTATTATAGATTTATTACAACTATTTATATGAATATATAAAAGCAATGAATGAAAGAAAACAAAAGTATTTTGCATTTCATTTCATGACACGACTCACACATAACCCTATAAACAAAGCATGAATTATAGACCCCTTTGTTTATAAGTTATTAAAAGCTCTTTTTGATGACAAACTGGTTGAGAATACTGTTATAGTATTCTTTTCTGACCACGGATTGAGACATGGTGATATAATGGAAACCCTCTCTGGTAAATATGAAACAAGACTTCCGTTTATGCATTTGTTGGTACCACAAAAGTGGAGGAATAAGTATTTGAAAATCAATGAAAACCGTTTGACCACTCCTTTTGATATTCACGCGAC
>JAQFZL010001267.1:0-10969 GCA_034695685.1 Galumna lanceata | reverse complement strand
AAAACAAAAGTTCAGGAATTGTGAATCAAATTCTATATTCAATGAAAAATGTAAAATCAAATGAAATAATTTTATAATTTTCACATTATATGCATTCAACAGAGAAAGTGTTTTATTTAAATGAGAGAAGTGTTTGATATTTGCCTTAAAATTGATATTTGTTCAAAAATCATGATTTCATTAAATGTTTAAACACGTAAACCAATATTTAATAGTTATTGCACTCCAAGAATGGTTAGACCCCAAAACTCCGAATTCTAATACTCCGAATCCCAAAATTCCGAAAACATCGTTTATATAACTTAGGTATTCAATCTCAGAATTGAGAAAAATTTGAACCCTATCTAGTCTTAAATTATATAAAATAAATAACTTCTTAATTTTCTCGAATGACTCATGAAATGGGCAAAATCTTTATAGTTTTTTTTGTAATTTACCTAGCTTATTTTAGCAAATTAAAAAAGCTCTAAATTTTCGGAGAAACGGGATATCTATCCTTTTTGGACAAATGGGACATCTATTTTTCGGAATAATGGGATTCGGAATTTTGAGATTCGGAATATTGAGGTGACCGCCAAGAATAAGATTTAAGTATTATTAAAAATTTTGTTAATTCCAGTTAATATTAGACTAATAATCAAAATATATTTGAGAGAATATACTTCAATAGTATTTCAACTTATTTCAGTATATTCATAACAAAATTTTTATTTTTCTCTAATAATTGTTTATAGATTTGCATTTAAAAAGTCTATTAAATCAATTTAATCAATTGAATCTAGCACATTTTGCATATTCAACCTATAAATTTGCTTTCCTTTTCACAGTAGTCTTATTCCACGTTTTGTCGATAAATCATTAAATATTGAAAAATAAATTTATGGTTATTTCTAATTAAGAATAGATTAGATATAATTAAATGATTATATAAACTTTTTTGTTAAATGAGTCGATATTTTTGTAATTTTAATCAAACATTTGATAAAATAAATTATATGTTTGTAATCATATATTGAATGAATACAATGAATAATAGGAAATAATCGGTTATTTGTGGACATGTCTTTCATCAAAATATGATTCAATCGGAAACACTTAAACTATTGATTAGATATAAACTATCTTAGAGTAGATGTGCTCTAAGATGACACCTGAAGATCAACTTTTCTTAACTGAAAACAAGAGATAAGTTATCTCTATATTTGTTGATATAACTCGAGAACTACTTTTTGAATAATTTTTGAAAATGACTTAAGAAAAAGAAAGACTCAAATGACTAGAATTTGTGTCAAAATCGACTCATAATTTGTTTGAAAGCAAATATTTTTGACATTTTATTAGAAAAACAAATTCTTCAGTGAATTAAATGTTTGGTAAGAGTGGAAACCACTTCAAACTGGATTTGAGTTTAATATCGGAAGCCTCACTTTCAATCAGTTGAGGCTTTTCAGGCAAATTGTCATTCGCTGAACGCGTGTACTCTAAATGTACTCTTAATGTAAAACTACTGCATTTGGGGATTGGCTACCAATTGATGGCTTGCTATCCGAGTTTGTGTTTTGACCCATTTTATCATTTATCTCATCTTCACATTACAATACGTGATCCAAATTAATCAACAAAATAACTAAACGGGTGTTACTAAGGCTGTCAACCAATCGCTAAATTTCTATTCTAGACATACCTTCTATATATAGAGGGCTCGTCTCTAATTTATCTCAATTCTGAAACAAATACTAAATTTGATCTTTAATTTAATAAAAGAATAACTTTTAAAGAAATTATTATATATTACTATGGATTTCAAAACCATTAAATCCGATTCCGATTCGAGAAATTCTTTGGAGAAAATGCCTAAAGATTTAACTCTAAAACTACGTAAACGTCATATCGGGTATGAATTAAATGAATCAAATATTTATTCTAACAAATATTCTAAAGATTCTTAAATATAAAAATTAAGTATATTTTAATTCATTAAATTTTTAACATTCATTTATAGTGAATAATATTAATGAAAAATCATTGAAATTATTTAAATTGTTTTTCATTTATTTCTAAATTCTTTTTATTATTTTATTTTAAAATATTTGATGAAACTAATTGAATGATATTTTGAAATAACAGTTAGTATTACGAAATTTGGCGCTTAATATAAGAGATGAAACGATTATATTTAAACGATTCTAAAATAATAAATAATCCTTTAATTTGAGTTTCAGCCAATGTCTCAAATTATACTTATTTTTATCATATGAGTCCTTCACAAAAGGGTTTGTGAGACATCAGATTAGAAATATTATCGGACAGATATTCTCACTCAGAATCACAAGATATCATATGATTATTAATTACTAAATTCTTTCAATACTATCAAGAGTTTTATCGACAGATAAAACAAGTGTTGGTTATCACTACTGTAGTTATGGTTCATTAGAGAACAGATGCCCACTCTTTGATCACTCTTTGTCTCACTCTTACGATTAAAAAAGTTTGTTTAAATGTTTATATTTTTGAAAAATAAACGAATATTTGTTTAACTTATCATGCAATCGATAGAAATAAACAAATTTTAATAAATATAAATAAAAAAATTAATAACAAATACTTCAGAAATGTTTTCATAAATAGAGATAAGTTTGTTTAAACTTTCATTGCTATAAAGAGATGGTGTTTTATGAAATATAATTTGCAAGTTTGAATTTTTTTATAAATTAAATTCTTTTGAGGAATTTTCAAATTTCAGACTAAAAGAAAAAATATTTTTAGCGCTTAAATAAAATATTGGCCTAAAGTTTATTTTGAAATATATTTATTTGAAATTTATATAAATTCATTTGAAAATAAAATTTAGTGCAAAATGAGGAACAAATTATTGTTTTATTTGTTTTTAATAAAAATGTTTGACTCAATTACAAGGAATGTAGTAAAGAATGTGAGAATTGGTTTTGTTTTTCAAATTTTATAACAAAGTCAGTGTCTTAGAGTCTGATAGAGTCGAGACATTACAAGAAAATTCTTTTAACATTTGATTTATTTGAATAAAAACCAAATAAAAGATACGAAACTATAAAATCGACAAAAGCTTTAATCAATTGTTTATTTATTTAAATCAGAGGTTCAGTGACTCTGTTTTTCAAACAAAGTCCACTTAAGATTGTCAGAGGAGAGGGTCAGTACATGTATGATGAAGAGGACAACCAATACTTGGATTGCATTAATAATGTGGCGCACGTCGGACACTGTCATCCGCATGTTGTCAAATCCGGTGCTGAGCAAATGGCATTGATTTCAACCAACAGTCGTTTCCTTCACGACAATCTCGTTATTTACGCCAAAAGACTGACCTCTTATTTTCCAAACAAACTTTCCGTTTGTTATTTTGTAAATTCCGGGTATTTTCCCAACAATTCATAGAAGAGATATATATTAAACTATTTATCTATTGATTAGATCCGAAGCAAATGATTTGGCCATTCGTTTGGCGCGTTGTTATACTAACAACAAAGATATCATTACTTTGGACAGGTATTCACTAGTATTTAATATCATATAAAAACATAAAGTGCACAGTGCATACCATGGTCATCTCACCTCAACAATAGCGATATCTCCCTATAAGTTTAAAAAGATAAATGGAGGCAAAAAGAAATCTTGGGTTCATGTGGTATATAAACTGATTTAATGCTAACAATTGAGTTCTAAACTAATAAATTAAAGGCACCGTTACCTTGTTCATATCGTGGTAAATATACGACTGACAATTATTCTGTTACTGAAATCGGAGAACATTATGCGAAAGAAGTGCAAAATATTATAAACAACGCCCACAACTCCGGGCGAAAAATCGCTGCATTTATTGCAGAATCGATGGTCAGTTGTGGCGGTCAAGTGGTTTTGCCACACAATTATTTAAAGACTGCCTACAAGTAAACCATTTGATCCATTAATTCCGGCCTTTAACTAAAAATCACTCAAAATAGGTTTGTGCGCGAATCGGGCGGCGTTTGCATCGCTGATGAAGTTCAGGTTGGTTTCGGCCGAACCGGTCATATGTGGGCCTTTGAAACACAAGATGTAATTCCCGATATCGTTACTATTGGCAAACCTATAGGAAACGGTCACCCAATTTCATGTGTAGTGACGACAAAAGAAATTGCCAGTAGTTTTGAAAAAATTGGTACCGAATATTTCAATACCGTATGTATTATTAACTGAAATTTTGGTGAAACTAAAACATAATCTCTTCATTTGATTGTAAACTACAGTTTGGCGGAAATCCCGTTTCATTAGCCGTCGCGAACGCAGTTTTAGATGTAATTGAAAACGAAAATCTCATTCAAAATGCTATAAAAGTGGGAAATCACCTCAAAAGCCGTTTAATTACTCTAATGGAAAGCTATCATATTATCGGTGATATTAGAGGAAAGGGTCTCTTTATTGGTATTGAATTAGTAATGAATAGAGAAACAAAGGAGCCAGCAACTCTTTTGGCTGAATATATTGTCAGTCGTTTTAAGGATGAAAAGATCTTAATGAGTACTGAAGGCAAATACGGAAATGTACTCAAATTCAAACCTCCAATGGTTTTCACGACAGAAAATGCTGAACATCTCATTCAAGTGTTGGAAAATATCTTAAAAGAAATCTATGCCGAAGACAACTCTCTTTTATCCTCTCAATCTTCGACTTCGAGCTATGAGTCACTCAATTCATTGGCTGAAAGTTTGAGCATTAATTCAGATGAGGAACAGAATGAGTCGAGTGAAGGCTTGAGTTTTTAAAATCATTTTGCATTTACTCTAATTTTTTACATTTTATTGTAAAAATCATTAACTGATTCTATGAATCGTTTTATTCTTTTATTTAATTCCTTTAAATTGAATAAAATAAGTGCCACAAAAGAAATACTCACAAAAGCGTTACATAAAATAATCGCATTTTTCGCTATTTTTTTGTGTAAAACTTAATGTATTTCTAATGTCTTTAATTTTTATTTAAATTTTAATTAAACATAAGTAAAAACTAATGATTGATTGGTATTCAAAGTCTAATCTTTAAAATCAAGTATTTTGATGTCTTGAAAAACTCAAAGTAAAGGCGAATAAAACTAAATAAGAGTAGACTTCCTAAGCTTCCAAATCGAAGCCCATTCCCAGTTTGTGTCCACCCTGGTTGAAATTCTTACCGTCAATCATAGCTGAAAGTGTCAAAGAAATGCCAGGTCTCAGTTTATGAGTAAACGCCAGACCTATTTGTGATGCATTGTTTACTTTCGCCTAAAATTAAAACATTTAATTTCAGGAATATATGAAATAAAGGCTCACTTTTAGGGAAGAATCGGAATCTATTTTGTAAATGCATCCCAACCCAAATCGAGTGGTATTGTTGCCTGAAGTCCAGGCTAAGTTTATACCTGACTCCAACTGACTGTTCACCTTCTGATAGACAGAACCGGTGAATTCCTGTCCGTCATTACTATTTTTATAATAAAATTCATTGAAATCTATTTTGATTGCAATTAGAGTTGATTTCATACACATTTGTGTGGAGAACAAAATCTCCCGCTTGATATCCAACTGCAAAATTGGTCTTGGTCAATTTACTCTGTTGTGGATCAAATGAGAGTTGTGCCCCAGCTAACCAACCCTGATGACTGAAAACATTTACATTAATTAGTTTAAAATATTCATTTAGTTTTATCAGTCATTCGTTTCAGAATTTATGCAAATTAATGATAATTCAAATTAAATGATACAAAACCTTAGACTCGACGGACTTCAGGTAAGCATTAATTAAGAGTAAAATTAATTCAAATAATAAATTCATTCATTTTTTCTAATCATTAAAAAGAAGCGGAGTTTAAGGTCTGTATAAAATGACAGTTAATTGGAGGCAAACAATACCCCAAAACAGCGGATCCGTGAAAAAGAGCGCCGCCATAATCGAAGTCAATGTCTGCGTTGGCATTAAAATGATCGGCTTTTAGGGACGACTTAATAGTTCCGGCCTTTTTGCCAGACTGTGGCGCAAAGTTTGCATTAAACGCCAATTTAGAGCCTTTGATCAGTTGGTCTTCAAGAGAGACTTCTGTGGCCAAAGTATTGTCGGTATTCCACTTCTCCTTAAGAGTGAAACCCCACTCCCGGAAGTAGTATTTAGTCTCGAGAGAGGCGTTCACTCTTCCGGTGTCGTTATTGGAAGTGCCATTCACTGTGAACTCGACCCCCGCCGGCGTTCGTGTCTTTACATCCAATTTAATTAACCCGAAGTCTATTAGAGTTAACGAAAGATTAGTCGTTATCTGTTGTGAGTCTCTCTTCTGATGAAATCCAATTCTTAAGGAATTAGTCTTACGGTAGTTCTTAGCGAAGAGATCGCGGGCCTGTTTTCCTAAGTCTCCATAAGTGGGCGGAGCCATCGCTGCAAATGTCCTCAACAGTTGATCCGATTTATCAAACCTTTTATTAAAAACTCTATTATTGTCCTCTAAAACGTGAATATGGGCTCCGGTTTCGCTTCTTTGTAGCGATGGTATGACGCAAGCGCTAAGTAACTGACTCTTACCAATACTTACGTCACTTTCTGTGCATTGAATTCATTCATTTTTCAGTAAAGGGTTTTCAATGGGTTTTTATTTTCAGACGTAAGTAATACTTTCCGACGAAACGCTTCGTCATATGATGTGATTTTTAAATTATTCAAATACTTTGTTACGAATCACTCAATTATTGGTCACTATTTTGGTCCCCTTATGTCTGTTCTCTCATTAGTTGTAAATATAATTTTAAAATATGTTTTAAACGACAAAACATTTTTTTGGTTACATTTTATTTGTAAGTTTCAAATAATATCCAATGATGTCATACAACACAATATTGTGTTTTAAAAAAATTTGTATTTTTGGATTAAAACTCTTTTTATTATTTTTTTTATTTTATTTTAAACTAAATTAAAAATTAAGTCAAACTTTAAAACTTAGTTTTAGCGACTCTTAAATTAAATGAACAAAAAGTGCGAACAAATGATTGTATGCTTTCATATGGTTTTGTTTATGACTTTAAGTTCAAGATTTTCTTTCTTTGAAAATCACATTTAAAATAAACGTTTCACTGATTTTTCCCATTATTTGTCAAAATTTCAAAGTATTTTCAATTACCTTAAAGTTGTCTTTTTGTATGAAATGTATGTAATTATTATATCTTTAATACTTTTGACCGATTTTTCAGTATTTGTCGATTTCTCTCCAAATTAGACTCATTTAATATATTTTTTGTAATAAATTTTTCGAGTAATCAATGAATAAATCAGTGAATGAGTGGTCATCACATGAGGTGTCTCTTTGGCTCCACAAGAATGGGTTCGAACAATACGTTAGACAATTCGCTGACGAACACAAAATGGACGGAAAATGTTTACTGACGTTAACTGAAGACGATTTAAAAAGTCCTCCACTTTTGATACGAGTGTTGGGAGACATCAAACGATTAGGAATTGCATTGAGAGCTCTTCAGGAATCAAATTCAAGTTTAGTGATGAGTCTAATGAGTCGACCCCTCGTTCTGTCTTCTTATGAATTTCAACGACAAACTTATCGAAACAATTGTTTCGACGATAAATACCTGAATAATAGACATCACATAAACTCAAACTTTAATTATTTGCAAAGTATTGACTCAAAAAGCGATGACTCCAATGATGAAAGTGAACCAGATTTTAATGAAGAGATCAAACCCGAGGCGTGGAAAGCATTGATAGCAATGCTTTACTTCTTTACTGCCACTTGGATTACAGCAATTGTTATGGTCATTGTTCACGACAGAGTTCCTGATATGCAGACTTATCCTCCGCTTCCGGATATGATTCTGGATAACATACCACTAATTCCGTGGGCTTTTAGTATGTGTGAAGTCTGTGGTCTAATACTTTTCATTATTTGGGCCTCAATTCTGATATTCCATAAACACCGGTAAACATATTTTCAACTAATCCTCAAATATTTTCATTAAATTTTGTTTTGTTAAACAGATTCATACTTTTGAGGCGAATGTTCTCATTATTTGGATCTGTATTCTTCCTGCGATGCGTGACCATGCTAATCACTTCTCTATCAGTGCCGGGACGTCATCTACAGTGCAAAGCAAGAGTAATACCATATTTAATAAATCTTATATTTATTTGATTTTAATGATTGAGTGTTGACTTTAGCCGTACGGCAATTGGTTTGAACGACTTCATCAGGCGTTCAACATATGGCAGGGCGGAGGTATGTCTATTCAAGGGGTTCGTACTTGTGGTGATTATATGTTTTCTGGACATACCGTTGTGTTAACTCTTCTCAACTTTTTCATCACTGAATGTAAGATTGAATAAAAACTGAATGAAAATCTAAACCAAAATTATCTTAAAATGTACGTTACGTCAGACACACAGACGAGTCTATATTTAGTGCATACACTCTCGTGGGTTCTCAATCTCTTTGGCATTTTCTTCATTCTGGCGGCTCACGAACACTACTCAATAGATGTGTTCATTGCTTTCTATATCTCTACGCGTCTATTCCTCTATTATCACACTTTGGCCAACAATCAGGCCTTACATCAAAGCGATCGAAAACGAACGCGAATATGGTTTCCATTATTTTATTTCTTTGAGTCTGGAGTTCACAGAATTGTGCCCAACGTATTTGAATACCCATTTTATAGCCATAATTTCAAGAAATGGATGTCCAGACATTTTCTTACTTTCTTTGACAAAACAAAAAAGTCATAATTTTGTGTAAATCTCTAATTATTTATTTATTTATTTTAAATTATTATCAGTTTATTGTAATTAATTGTTGATTAGGTTTTAAATAATAAGAATCTTAATGTTAATCGTTTTCGTTATTTTCATCGAATACTAAAACTGGAAAATTAAGGATATTTTCCAGTTTTCTAGCGATCGATAAAATATAAAAGTCGTCGAATTTTTTCCCAATTAATTGTAAACTAATGGGAATTCCATTTTTGGATAATTTACAGGGAATACTAACAGCGGGCAGTCCTGCCATATTCACTGGTTGCGTACAATAGTCTTCAGTCGACACCTGCTGTCGATTATCTTTTTGAATCCAATCAGAATAAAGGGGGGCTTCTGTTAGAGTGACCGGAGTTAACAAAAAGTCAACTTTTTGTTTATCGAAGACTTCAATGAAATCATTAGTTATGAGTCGTCGCACTTTAAGAGCTTTTTTAAAGTATTTGTCGTAATTTTGTTTCAAAAGGAAATAATTTCCAGCAAATATTCTTCCCTTTACAGTATCACTGAAACCTTCTTCACGAGACTTAGAATAGGATTCTTCAACAGAGAATTCATTAGTTTGAGCCCTATGTCCGAACTCAATGCCGTCATAACACGAAAAATTTGAAGAAACTTCAGCACAATTTAGGACAGAATAACATGAAATCGAATATTTGGTGTTTGGAAGGGAAACCATTTGAACTTTTGAGCCAAGATTTGAGAAAAGATCCGCAACTGATTTCCAGGTCTCTGAAACTTCTTGTGACAAACCTTCGCATTCATACTCTTTCGGTATTCCAACCGTTAGTTTAGAGAAATCTATGTTTTCATTGATTGAAAAGTCTATGTAATCATCAAATGATGTGGAATCGAGTGAGTCGTGTCCACCGATAAGAGTTAAGACTGTTGTGATATCATCGACACAACGAGCCATAACTCCGATGACATCTAATGAATGGGTTAATGGGATTAAACCGAAGCGAGAAATTAAACCATACGTTGGTTTCAAACCAATGATTCCGACTCTTGCGGCCGGATTTCTCGTCGAACCGCCCGTATCTGAAGAGAGGGCTGCAAACACACAACCGGACGCCACCGCAACAGCACTGCCTCCAGAACTGCCACCACTTATATACCAATCATTTTGAGGCAAATTTTCAAAACTCATTAATTTATTATTTCGTTTATCTTTTACTTTAAAATTAAGACCACTTTTCCAGGGATTGATTGTCGGACCAAATATAGAGTCGACACAACCGGAACCCATCGCATATTCATCTAAATTAGTCTTTCCTGTCATAACTGATCCACTTTTTGTTATCAATCGGTGGACAACCGTTGCGTCAAATGGAGGATAATATTTGGATAACATTTTTGAAGCACAAGAAGTCAATACATTTTTAGTACAAATATTGTCTTTGAAAGCTATAGGAATGCCATCTAATAAACTAAGTGGTCGTCCACTTCGGTAGCGGTGGTCAGACTCGAGGGACTGTTTTATTGCCATTTCTTTAGTTATATTAACGAAAGCATTCAATTGTTTTGTTTTTTCAATTCTTTGCAAACATTTTTGGCACAAATCATAAGCACTTAATTTACCCGAAATTAACATTTGGTTTATCGACGAAATGCTTTGCGAGAGAAGTGAACCACTCGTCACGTCTTTGAGTCCAATTCTTTGCATGATTTTAGTGATTGAAACGATTTATCATTTATTTTAAATTAATTAAGTTTTAAATCCAAAAACACAAACTTTGGGTAAATATTTCTCATAAATTACGTCAAATCAAGAATTTTAATGAATCAAATTAGAGGGTTAACCGATTTCGGTTAAAACCGAAAAATCCGAAACCGAATCGGTTTTTTCAGGTTTCGATTTTCGCAATTAGGTTTCGGTTCGGTTTAGATTCCTTCAAAAAATTTTCGGTTAAACCGAAACCGAAAAAAAACCGAAAGTTTTTCAGTTCTAACTTCAGTTATAACTTCTAACCAAAATTGAAACCAAAATGAGTGAGAATTTGTAAATTCTCTAAATTTTAAAATTGTATTTTTGAATATTATTTTATAATAAAATCATAAATTTAGTGTAAAATTGATGTCAAAACTATAAAATATTTATTTTAAACTATAATTTTGTCTTATATTACGAAATTAACTTAAAAATAAATATCGTTTTTTTTTCGTTTTT
>JAQFZL010001266.1:0-10970 GCA_034695685.1 Galumna lanceata | reverse complement strand
TTAACTTCTCTAATAAATTGATTTAAGCGTTCATTCAATGCATAAAATATAAAAATAGTTCATAACATCTATGAATACGAAAATATGATATATACTATAATATAGTTTATGACTTCTATTATACTCCGAATGAATGTTTTGCTGAATAACTAACTTAAGAGTAATATATTATTAACTCAACGATGAAATATAGAAAACAATTCATATATCACTCAAAACTTATATTTCAATAAGAGTTGAATGAAATGAAAGACTTATAATATCGATACGCCATTACCTCTAATATTAAACTTATAAATACGTTAATATATAATTCATTGACCGCTGAGTTTTCCAATGAATAAGTAGTAAAGCAACTAAAATGAACAGGAAATACATATTCTATTCAAATGAATGAAAAAGATAATTATCGATACATTTATGTAAAGTGTATTTGTTTTTTAGAATCAAATGATTTCAAATTATATGCTTTTTTTAAATATACTTTTTTATGTCGTTTGAATGCACGCATAGCACACAAATCCAGTGCCATATAAGTGAATAGAGAACTAGAATATTGTTCTGCAGTTTTAGAGAATCGGAACAGAATAAGGTTCGACGCGAGTCTGTAGAGCGTTGTATAAAGTAATTTAAGAGATGAATGACATTTTCATACTTCTTTAACAGCGCTCGTCTTACGTAGATTTTGCGTGCGATCGACCAAATGATATGTAGAGACCCGAAAGAAGAGCACAACGGAATAAATGTAGCGTTCACTGAGTCTCAAATGTAGCCAATGCTCACCAATAGTCACAAAGTGGTGTTTCGCTGCAATTCACTCAAACTGTAAGAGCCTTCTATTGGACTCAGCACTCATTGTATGTGTTTTGCTTACAGTTTTAGTTTTGGATCGGTTTTGCATTGAATCGCATGTTTGCTCTATTCATAAAGAATATCAAAAGGGACTGACTTATAATACTAATGCCAAAAGCTCTGGCTTTGGTCGGGCTATAAAACATTTGGTGACACTTTCTTTTGTATTTGGAATCTCATGACACATACACATACACACATACACACATACACACACACACACACACACACACCACATATACATATAGCCCAGTCTTATTCAAGAAAAGAGTGCAAATCACAAAAATCGACTTATTTTCGAATCATATATTTTGTTATGAAGTAATATATTATGAAAACCCAATATTATATCTCATGTTTTTGTCTGAATGTGCGATATGTCTGTCCTGTCAGTTATATGTTAGGCACAGGTATGTGAAAAGAATGGTTCAAAAACATTCATTTATTCAATAGTTTTGAATCACTTTTCTTTAAGAAATTGCATTTATTGTTGAGATGTGACGGGAGGACAAAGAAAAATAAAAACAGTATTAGGTCTTCGCTTAAAGCATTTCTTCTTTTATTTATTAATGGAGAGAAAAAATATCTCAAATAATGTCAAACCATTCCTTTAAAAAAATCTAATAATTGTTTGAAGAAAAGTTCAGTTTTTATAGGGATTTGTTTCCAATAATTTGTTAGAATTCTCTCACATAAAAAATCTATATATAGATATCTATATCTATATTAATATATAGCTATAAAAGTGATGATCACTTCAAAAAACTTGTTCTCAATTTTTTCAAACATTTTTTTAACTATTTTTCTCTTTTATTTTTCAGTAAAGAATTGACATTAATTTAAAGTTCATTGTCTAATGAGTATAACATTTGAAACCATTTTATGGATTATTTTATTCTTTTTTTTAATAATTTTTTGAATATAATTCCCATTTTTATAATGTTTTCTGTTATTATCAGAAACAGATTGAATGTGAAAAGTGGATGAGAAAGAAATGAATATTCGTTGACAAATGGCGGGATTGTGGGGGGGATGACATCAATTTGATAATTATATCTGCGAATAGAAAAGACAGAAAAAGAAGATATTTGTAGAGTTTGTGTTGTGTTAAGCGATTCGGAGAAAAGCGCTGCAAATGATGCAAAACCACTAAATTATGTGCAAAATCCTAGTCTTTATTAAACAATGCTTTTGATGATAATGTAATTCAAAACCGTTTTATTTTACTTTCACTTTTTCTTTCTAATATCAAAGACTCACAATAATACTCGCAATACTGGGCTCTCATTTGATAATTTCAAGCATTCATTCCTATCTCTTCTTCTTATCCTTAGAAAAGCATTTGAATAACTTTTTCGTAAACTCTTTTTTTTTCCTTTTTTTTTCTTATTTTTTTCATACCTTTAATCTCTGAAATTATAAATTTTATGGAATTCACAACATTTTTGAATAATTATAATTAATATACAAATTTGTACTTGTTAAAAAGCCATTAGGTTATGGTTAAAATAACCAGTAGGATAATGAGTAAGCCAGATGTTCCAGTAATAATCTACCAAGTTTATAAAATAACTAAATTTTAAAATTATTTATTAAAAGACCAATTATTAAGCCAAGTGTTGCTAGGTAAATTGATAAATTGATTAGTTGATTGTTTGATTGCATATTCTTCAGTTTAAACTCTATTGAGTTGTGTTGTGAATGTTGTTATTTTAAGAATTGCCTGAAAACTTCTTCTCTATTTTATTTAATAATTGAGTGTCACTATAAAGTCAGGAGGGGTTCTGAAAGACATGTTAACACTGATTACACATTCATTTTCAGTGAAAATATTCCTTTAGACACAAACATTGTCTGCAAAGATTGAGATTCAATGGCGAATATATTTTAAAGCTAAGAATAGCTTAATTTTGGATCATCTGATCCGTAATTTGCCTCAAGGATTATACTCATTAGAAATTCGCTGAATTGCTTTGCATACAACACATGACAATAGGCGGTCCCCACTGACGATCTCTTCTAAGCATAAAAAGTATTAACTTTTTTTCATTAGAGTTGAGAAAAGGCTTTAGGGCTGATAATAATTTATGCTATTATTTGACACTTTCTTATTGTACTGACAGTTAAGTCCTTTATTTTGATTTTTAGTGCAATGAAAACATAGAATCACTAAATAGAAATACCATAAAATTAAACAGTTTTGTACTCAAAGATATTCACAACTCTTCCAAAATTGATATTTTCATATATTTTTAATGTTTAAGACCAAAGAAAGTCATTTTATATGATTTCTTCAAACTTTTGGCAAAATTCCTGAACAAAAATAGTCAAAATTATCGCTGAATTTGCAATTTTCGGATCAGTCTTTGAATTACGAGTAAAGACATTGAAGTAATTCATGTGAAACAGTCAGTTGTCGCAGAGCCGGCTCTGACAGAAGCCAACGTTGGCCGTCACTGTCAGTAATGTCTTTGGTTTATCTTTATTCTGTCCATTCGTTCTTCATTTTTCATTTTGAATGTTCTCACAATTGAGTTGTTTTTCCAAACATTTATTTTTAATGGAATTCTTATCGCAAATTATTTCTTCAAAATAGTATACAAACCATGTTTTGGCGGTTTAGTTGTCTTCAAATAAAATTCAATTAAAATAAACTAAAATCTATATTTAATTTGATTATTTAAAGACATAAATTAGTTAAATAGTTAAGATTAGAGCCAAAACTAAGCTTAAATTCATTGTTATTTAAAATAATTAGTGACTTAAAAGGCAAAATCACAACCAATTATAAGGCTTTGAATGCCTTCTATTTATTGATTTATTCGTTTTTTTAATCAAACTTTTAACACAATTATAGTAGACTTCTATCTATTGATTAAAATAATGAGTTTTTTTAACTAAAATTCGATGATTTGACTGATTCTATACATAAAACCGAGAGAAAAGGCAACGAAATTTTTTTGTGCAAAAGTTTTACCTTTTGTTTTAGCTGTTAATCAAATAAACGAATCTTAAAGCAATCAGTTTTTCATTGAATTAGTTCTCATTAATTCATGAAATTCAAGTGAAAGTCAGCCATTCGTTGCTTAGCATTCATTCATAGAATCGATCGCTAACTTTAAACACATCCAATAGTGTGAGAAAGAGAAGAAAATTAATAAAATCAATCATTTTATAGGTGAAAGTCAAATGTTTGACGAACCAAATGACTGGTTCTGACGTTTTAAAATTTTTTAATAATATTATGTCTTAAGAAATGATTTCTAAGAAAAATATTTATTTATTAGCATTTATTTTGTATTTAATTCTGAGCTCACGATTCGAGTGAATAAACGATAAAAGAAAAAGTTAGAAAAGGAAACAGTTATACAGTTATAGCTCAGATAAATACAGATCGGATGGAAGAGCAAAACGAGAGCCAATGTTTTATAAAAGGACTATATATTGAACTCCAAAGAAAGAGAGTCTCTCTGTTTAAGTAATCGATAATTCTTGTGTTCATCGACACAACCGATAGTACGAACACAAGCAATAGTTGGAGCGGTTGTGCGCCAAATGAGAGGACTGAGAGGAGAGAAGCACTTATTTCTTGACAGGTGCTATTAATAATGTTTTTGCAGTTGTGCCCAAACCATAGTCTTCATTACAGTGGGAACTTCAACAATAACAGAATTACTTCGTATTATCAAAACTGACCCAAACCTCGAGATCTCCGATAGTTTCCGATAATTCGCTAATAAACTATTGTATTAATGCAAACCTACAATCAATTATCAGGTCATTCACTATAATTTCTATGACTTTTCATAGCAATAATCAAAACATTTACCTGACATTACCTGACAATAGTTGACATAATATCAACATTTGATTTAATACCAAATGTTTATTATTTATGTATTGTATATATCGTTGGAAACAAATTCCGTATAAATCGTGGTTGAGATGAATCGTCGCTTCAAATATTTATATATTTTCCATATTTTGAGTTATGACACGAATTTCAACTGAACTTACATTTGAATAAGACTTCTAACTAAACGTATTCAGGATATTAACCTAATCTTGATCGGGCTTTCAGACAAAGAGTTCATTAAATAGACCTTGTTTATAATTTTCCAACTATTTCCAAGTAACTAAATTTAATTACTAAAGCATTAATGAATAACTTTAATGAAATAAACAAAAGTATTATCATTGATGCGTATCTAAATTAAGTCATTTAAAAATTCAAATGAATTCTTATATTAATGATATTGTTTTGAAAGTTGAGCAAGATCAATTTGTCTTCAATTTGTTTGATTATTTGGAACCAAAATCAATATACTTGAGAGTAGAGTCGATGTCAATTAAATTTGTGTTTTTGGTTCTATTCTGAGGGAAATAGTATTTTTAATATGAATTATTGATGTATAAGTCAAGTATAAGACAAGTCAGTAATTGAGACTGACTTAAGCTCATCACAAGAGAGTAGATTTATATTTGTCGCACAGGAATGTGTCGATCCAATGACTGCTTATCAATATTTGATTACATTATGTTTAAAAGAATAACTTTGAAAATAAATCATCAGTTATTGACTGAAAAACTAATGAAGACTTTGAACCAAAAACTAGGAGACCAGTGCTCACAAAAACCCGACTATCGCTCAAAACATATGACCAAAAAATTGGTAAAAACTATTTATAATTCGCTATTGATTTGACAATAAATAATAGATTCCAATTAAAGTGATTTGAAAACACAACTCATAATTCAAACACAAAACACACCAAACGATAGGCATCGAGTGATAGCGTTGTCAGAATCGAAACAAAATTGTTATTTCATTATTTATTCCAACCAAAGGTGTGGTTAAATTACTTTCTTATTCATTAATTTTATTGTCTAATATCTCATCAATGAAATGATGGTTTGAGTTAACACTAATTTTTAGTCTTTTTTTTCTTTTTTATCCATCGATAAGGAAATATCTTTAATAAAAGTGAAAACTTTTCAAATTTATTGATAAAAATACATTCCCTTAAAGAATAACATCAAAGAATAATAGCGACTAAAATATGGGCTAAAATTAATTTTCATTCAAATAATTGATTTCTTTTGCTTTCATTTGTAAATCATTTCGTGTTTTCACAATAAATATTAAGTTAAATCTGTCGGATGTGTGTCTTTTGGTCTAAATATTTATTTAATCTTACCTTTTGTTTGCAAAGAGATAAGAATATGACTAAAATAAGAATGAATTACTTTATTCGTGTCTTATGTTTGATAACCATTTTAATACATCACATCATTAGTCAAATTTGAGAAAAAAATATTTCTGTTGAATATTATTGGAATTAATTATATTATTGTCTTTTATTTATTAGTTTGAGTTGTAGTGCACCTGTGCTTTACATCAATGGCTCAAATGTCAAATAAAGATAATCATATAAAACAGATGTAATCCAATGGTCAGACTATATTGAGCACATGGCAAAACACCCGATCCCACTCCATAGCAACGTATTTCAATAGAAATATTCTTTATTATTTGGACATCAGTTAAGTCGACGCCAAATATGAGCTGAAATGCAGACAAAATTAATAAACTTTGAGCTAATATTTACGTTACATGACTTTCATCTATTATTAGGGCTCACGTGAGACGAATCAACATTTGATTAAAACTGATTTATATTACATTACTTTAATTCAACCAAACATTTAATGAAAGGAATCAAATGATTGTATTTCAGGACAAAATATCACCGGAAAACTCATTAAATTCAATTTGATTTATCCTGGTTAATCAATTCTAATGACATTTTATTTGAACAAAACAAACATTTTTGACATTAAATATGTGTTTATATATAATATGTATTTTTTGAAATAAAACCTATAATTATTATAACAAAAATATGAGTACAAGCGGTGGTCAAAATTAATTACAAGAGTATTACTTGTGTATTACTTGAGCATTACTTGAGCAAGGTTCATTGACTAACACAATAAGAGCAGTCATCGCCAACGGTTCCGACTTTAGGATTCTTTTAAAAATATTGAATTATAGAGAAAATACTTTTAAATTGAATTAATTATTTTCTTCTCAAACCAATTATTATTTTATTTGAAACAATTTTCGAGTTTAAAAGAAGAAATTTTTTAATTTAAAAACTACGGCGCGATTTTCAAAATTTATATAATAATATATTTGAGATTTTTATGATTTTTAAAGCTCTAAGCGTTGAAAAAACACTATTTTTAGTGCTATTTTTATACATTGAATGAAGTGGAGTATTCAGAATAGTGTAATATCTTGTCTTTCTAGAAGGGATTTACCAAGTTATTGATTCAAGAGTCATGAAATAATTCCCGCTGGCGATGGTTCACATAAAACACTCATTAAAAAGACAAAAGTTTATGAAAATCACTTAAAACTGTTATCATTTGATCCGTAATTAGTCTTAAAGTCTTGAAGAAATCCTAAAAGAAATTAAATTTGAAAATTTCTAAGAAATTTGATTTAAAAAAGGAAAGACTGAGGGCTTATCCGATGACTATTAGCTTTAAATAGAAGTTCTTATCATTAGATTAAATGGTAATACAATGTAATTACGATGAAATCAGTGAAATCAGTGTCGAAACTGAATTTGTCAGTTGTTTACAATTTATTATGTTTTGGTCGACAAAACAAAATCAAATGTTTTGGAATTATTGAAAGTATTGGACGTAAATGTTTTCAATGCTATCAAAATTGAAATCACGTTTGGCTAACATTTATTTCTTGTGCCCAAAACGATATGCTTGACTCCCCATAAACTGTTACGATAAGAGTTATGCATCCGAACTCAACTTTCGTTAGATGAGAGCTGGGCTTAAGCCTAGAGCACGACAAGGCATCACCCTTTAGATGATGATAGACCGCCACTACGTGTTCTTTAAACACTTTTTCTTATTCTTAATCAAAGTGATAAAGCAGTCGATTGAGCACCGGATGGGCTCTCAATCGCTTATAGAAACACACAAATGTTTAACACATATTTTTAAATTTTTATTTTATCACAAAAAAAAGAGAAGAACTGATCCCTGGTTTGAGAGAAAAAGAATGAATTTAACTTATATTACCAGAAATGATGAAATTTCTATCATAAATATCATGATATTCTTCTGAGAAATTAAAAAAATTATTTTTATCTTAAAAATTCATGCATTGAAGCAAAAGGATTATCAAAAAATGAATGTAAAAAGATTTTCATGAATTGAATCTAACATTTTTCAAAGAATCTTCAAATTTCTTTCCGATAATAGTCGAGTAAAACTGCATTTTATAAAATTTGAAGTCAATTTATTTTTCAAATTTTAAACTCTTTTCAGGGATTTTTGAATTCAAATGAAGTGTAAAACTCTTTTGATCCGAAAAATTGATAAATTGTTATACAAAAGAGGAGACACTTCTATAAGATTTAGCTAAAAATTAAAGTTATTTGCATTTTCACCTAAAATAAAGTTATGTTAATCGTTGTAATGATCGCTCAATTATAGCACTTTTTTCAATAATAGTTTATAAGTAATAAATTAAATGAAGAAAAAAAACTATTTTTTAATGAAAAGATTAATATTTTCTCTACACTTAACTCTTAAGAGATTAAACAGGACTTAATTATTAGTAATAATTAATCTAATATTTTGTTCATTCTTTTAATTAATGGTTTGTTTAATTGAATTATCCATAAAAGAGTACAAATCCTCTGTTAAGACATAAGAAAAATATTTTCTTTTTATAGTTTAAAGTTTAAGGCATTGAATGGATCGATGAATAAAAGCAATTCAAACGAATATATAACAACTTTTAAAGGCTTTACATTTGTTTTGATAATTAATTTTTATGTGAATTCAGTTTTAAGTAAATGATTGGTACAAAAACAATAAATTCTCAAAACATATGGAATTATTTTCGTAGTGTTTATCAAATTTATAAATAATTGTTTGCTTTTATTATTTTTCCAAATGTCATCATTGATTTATCAAGGCAAAAATAACAAGCAAAAATCAACAAAAAATAAATATTCTTGAATAGTTTATGAATATAAATAGCACTAATGGGCTAAGTTTGTGGAACTTTGCTAGATATACCAATAGGTATAAATAGAAATAGTGAACCTGGGTCAAATTACTCTGACCGCTATATATCATGGAAGTGGTATCCGGTAATAAAAATACTCATGAAATGGAAGAATATATTGATAATGAAATTATGATATCGATATTTACTGCTCTTATTATATTGGATAAAATAATAAATCACCATGATGAATTTATTATATTAAACATATTCTTCTTTTATCTCAATAAAAGATGTCTTCGAAACCAAACATTTGGTAGAATTTTGGCGACACTTTATTTGAAGTATTATTTAAAGCTTTGTTTGCAAACAACAAATAAAATCAAATGTTTGCCACAACTTAATTATCAACGATTGAAGTCTAAAAATTTTTTAAAAATTAATGAAATCTATTCGATTGTATCTCTTTAAGTGCAACATATTTATTGTTGGTTATGGTATTAATGGTTAGAAGTAGCATGCTACTATTGGTAATCTTAAAAATTTTAGTTTTAAACTATTTAAGTAATCGTTTATTTCGTGAAATTCAATAAAAATAGTGATTTTTTAAAGTAAAAGAAAAAAGAGACAAATGGGAGACAAATGGGAGAAACAAATAATTTCGGAAATCTTTTGGAAAGTTATTCAAAATTAATGGCTTTAAATGAGATAAAGATTGTATGAAATAATAGATTTGATTGGAAATAGTGTTGTGATTTGTGTAGTTCTGTATTGGTGTTCATGTGTTGGGCAGTGGAACTAATGGACATCAATAAACATGAAATCAATGGCCGAAATTCATCTGCGATTTCATCGAATAGTCAGTAAAATCTTAGGAAATATTAGAAAAGGGAAAAACGATTTAAAGAAAAGGAATGTTTGTTATGAACGAAGAATTGAGAAAAAGGCTAATAAAGTGAATGCAGTGGAAGGCAATACACTTTTGGTGGCACTCATATAGCGATGGTCTTGTTTTTCATTTGATTCCAATCACAGTTAAAGCAATGGAATCACAAATGGTTTGAGAATAAATGCTAAAAAAGGTTTGGACATCGGTTTGAGAGGAGTGAATGTTCGTATTGGAAGCACGTCTACAACTGGTTCATTAGCAATGGCTATATGTGTGTGACTCACAGCCTTACAAGTGGACAGCAATTGAAGACATATCCAAGAGTACAACATATGCCGCAAAACAATAAAAAACGATTCCTAAGATTTGATCGCTTTTCGGGTATCGCATGAGAAACACTGGAACAGAATAGTCAGAGCCCTTATCGATGCAATGGCTGTGCAAATGGCAAACGATGCTAAACATCACAACACAACTTAACTCAAATTCTAGTTCTATTTCATTGGTTTTTGTGAGTAATTTCTCGTTTGGGATCATATGTTCATATATTTGTAGTGAGAAAACAAATTTTTCTTACAAACCCTTTCATTCTGTCTCACAAACACTCACACAAACTCCCAGTTATATTCCCTGAGTATAAGTTCGGGTTATTTGAAGAAAAGTTATTTTAAGAGATAAAGCATCAGTTCCTACCATCTGTCACTCATGATTGCAATCGTCATGAATCATGGTCATAGTAATCATGGACATTCTTTCTAATTTTATATTAAATTAATCAGATTATTGTGTGCTATGACTTATGAGTCAAACATTTTTTTCGATACATTTATGAATTGAAAACTTATTTCCTCTTTAAATGATTAAAGTGTTGGCCATTCTTTCGACTAATTCTAAGATTGAAAGCATTGGATAATAAACGGGAAAAAAAGGTTTAGATTGAAAGTAGAGCCGAAGTGTTGGTGAAGTATTGGTGAAACATTGCTGGGATGACAAACCAGTTCTTCTATATAAAGATCAGTTCTTTACGACTCTCCGCCCACTATTCTCTTTGAATTCTACGTCAATATATTAGACAAATATGAAGTGTCCGCCCCTGCCTGTCAGCCAGCGAAGGGGGGACTACTTGGGGTTCTCTATATGTTCTCAGGGGGTTTATTACTCGCTTAGAGGTGCACCTTCTCT
>JAQFZL010001265.1:0-10981 GCA_034695685.1 Galumna lanceata | reverse complement strand
AAATTTAATAATAATATAAATTAAAATTTATTTTAAACTAAAATAATAAAAATTGACTTTTAATTCACTTCAGACTTAAATTTTAAGTATTAATGGTTTTATTAGAATTGTTTAAAAAAATAGTGAGAATTACATAGAAATTGAAAACTTTTGGTGCAAATGTTTGACCCTTTCGTTCATTTGTTTGCATTTATTAATCAATTCTTCGTTTATCTCTTGTTTTAATTCTTGAAGTTCTTTGTATTCGTTTTTGATTTCTTGTAATTCTGTTTGGATTTCCTTAAAAGTGGTGACAATTTTAACGCAATTTAAGACAATTGGCTGACCATCGCTTTCATTGGATTCGTTGTCCATTTGAGAAAACTTATGCTCCAAATGGTATAGAATTGAGTCCAGTTTACAGTCAAAGTTATCGATCTTTCAATTTAATAATTAAAACATTAATAAATAGAAATCAATTTCAATAAACTTTTAATTCAAATATTAAACAAATTTTAGTTTTGGATAATATGCTGATTGAGAGGACTTACCGTTGCTTTCAATGTGTCCACACTTTGAGACATTGTCGACAGTTTTTAAGACAGAACTCACTTTAAATGATAATCAAATGACAAAAGTTTTGATTGAAAACTATTTTGATATTAACCGCCAAATGATTGTCAACTTTTGACAAATAAATTCCATTCAAAGTTAACGTTTCATTAAAAGACGTGAACTAAATGTGAACAACAGTTGAAAGCAATCAAAACACTTAATTAAATTATTGTTTGAAAAATACAATATATTTATCAAATGTTTAGATAAAAAGCAAAAAATTGAGAACAGAAATAATCTTATGGGAGGTTTTAAAACTAGTAATCTTTCAACTGATATCCATCTAAAAATAAGTCAATTTTTTGTATTGATTGAGTAAAAGAGTATATACACTATAATTCTTATGAATCACTTCTATCTTTTTCAATAAACCTCTGAAATTATAATATCTTAAACCCATTTATATAACTATAAATAAAATGAATAAATAATTAAAAAAATATGAAAACTTTTAAAATTGGGTTATTTTGTGTTTTTCCACTCAATTATAAACTGAGAGGTTTTACTGTATTTATATAAAAAGCTGATTTGAGAAGAGTGTCGACTCATTTGTAATAACAGGTTCTGTTATTTGTGAGCAACGAGTGATGAGTCGCGTCAGTGAGTGTTTCGCCCATTTATTGCTGACATTCAATCATTGAGTGATTTGTCGGCGTTTCTAACATTTGTCGTCAGTTTATATTCATTTCAGTGTTGTATCGATTTATTCATTTAATTGATTTGTTAGACAAATATAACTTAAGAACTAATAAAAGAGCAGTCGATCCCTTTGTGACAAAAGCGTATCAACAATGGCTCAAATACTTCCGATTCGATTTCAGGAACATTTGCAGGTTTAGTCTCTTTAATACTTTAATTTTAACCATTTTTTAAGCAAATCGTATGAATCGCTAACCGATTCATTTGTGGGCGGATTTGCTTTTGTTTGTCAATGAATTGTTTAATTGATTAATGTCTGACCCATAGCTCACTGCCATCGGTATAAACGCTGCGAATATCAGTTTCAATACCTTAACGATGGAAAGCGATAAATACATTTGTGTCCGCGAAAAGGTCGGAGAATCAGCACAAGTGGTGATCATCGATATGGCGAACCCTCAGACACCTATTCGTCGTCCGATAAGTGCTGACTCAGCGATAATGAATCCGTTGACTAAAGTTATTGCACTCAAAGGTTTGACAAATTATTTAAAAGTTTAGTTGTTTTAAGATTTCTTCGACAGCGATGCGAACGCTTCAGATCTTTAATATCGAAATGAAGTCAAAAATGAAAGCACACACTCTTAATGAAGACGTCGTCTTCTGGAAGTGGATTAATGTCAATACTATAGCACTGGTGACAGAAACGGCTGTTTTTCACTGGCCTATGGAAGGGGACTCAACTCCCGCTAAAATGTTCGACAGACACACATCTCTTAATGGGTGTCAAATAATTAATTACAGAACCGATCACTCATTAAAATGGCTTCTTTTAATCGGTATTTCCGCTCAGGTATTGAATAATTGTTTTAAATTTTAACCAAAATATTAACCAAAAATCTAATGATTGTCTTCAGCAAAACCGAGTGGTCGGTGCGATGCAATTATATTCAGTTGACCGAAAAGTGAGTCAACCCATTGAAGGACACGCGGCTGCGTTCACACAATTTAAATGTGAAGGAAATCCAGAGCTGTCAACACTGTTTTGCTTTGCTGCGCGAACTCAGGCAGGAGGAAAGGTATGTATTTCTGTTCAATTGTAGTTTTACTAATTGTTACACCATTTTGTAAAATAGTTACATATCATTGAAGTCGGAACCCCTGCAACTGGTAATCAGCCGTACACTAAGAAAGCAGTCGATGTGTTTTTCCCTCCCGAAGCAAATAATGACTTTCCGGTTGCGATGCAAATGTCACCCAAATATGATATCGTTTACTTGATTACTAAATATGGATATATCCATCTCTATGACATCGAAACGGGAACCTGTATTTATATGAACAGAATCAGTGCCGATACCATATTTGTTACGGCATCGTATGAACTAACCAGTGGTATCATTGGTGTTAACCGAAAAGGACAGGTATTGATTGTAACCAATTCTTTATCACTTCTATAGTTTGTATTTTTAGGTTCTGTCGGTTAGCGTTGAAGAAGAAAATCTCATTCCATATATAACAACAACTTTACAGAACCCAGACTTAGCCTTCCGTATCGCCGCCCGCAATAACTTGACCGGTGCTGATGACCTCTTTGTCCGAAAGTTCAATACTTTGTTCACAAACGGACAGTACGCAGAAGCGGCTAAAGTAGCGGCTAATGCACCGAAAGGAATACTTAGAACTCCTCAAACAATACAACGGTTCCAACAGGTGCCGACACAACCGGGACAAACGTCACCACTTTTGCAATACTTTGGTATTCTGTTAGACCAAGGACAACTAAACAAATTTGAATCACTTGAGTTATGCCGACCAGTGCTTCAACAAAACCGTAAACAACTTCTCGAGAAATGGCTTAAAGACGATAAGTTAGAGTGCAGTGAAGAGTTGGGCGATTTAGTCAAATCGGTTGACCCGACTCTCGCCCTTTCAGTCTATTTAAGAGCAAACGTTCCAAATAAAGTAATTCAATGCTTTGCCGAAACGGGTCAGTTCCAGAAGATTGTCTTATATGCAAAGAAAGTTGGTTTTCAAGCGGATTATATAAGTCTTTTGCGTCAAGTGATGCGCACTAACCCAGATCAGGGCGCAGGCTTTGCACAAATGTTAGTCGCAGATGAGGAACCGTTATCTGATATCAATGCCATCGTTGATGTCTTTATGGAATCGAATTTAGTGCAGCCCTGCACTGCCTTCTTATTAGATGCTCTTAAAAATAATAGACCCACTGAAGGCAATCTTCAGACACGACTACTGGAAATGAATTTAATGACAGCCCCTCAGGTGGCCGACGCTATACTCGGCAATCAAATGTTTACTCATTACGATAGAGCACATGTCGCACAACTCTGTGAAAAGGCTGGACTTCTACAAAGAGCTCTGGAACACTACACAGATTTATATGACATTAAAAGAGCTATAGTTCACACCCATCTATTGAATCCAGAGTGGCTTGTTAATTATTTCGGCTCTCTTTCTGTCGACGATTCAATTGAATGCTTGAAGGCTATGTTAACCAATAATATCCGTCAAAACCTTCAAATCTGTGTACAGGTGGCCACTAAATATCACGAACAGTTGTCTACCACTTCTCTCATCGATTTGTTTGAATCATTTAAATCATATGAGGGTCTCTTCTATTTCTTGGGATCAATTGTTAATTTTAGTCAAGACCCTGACGTCCACTTCAAATATATTCAGGTTTGAGTAGAATAACATTTTACCTTTTATTTGAACTTTATTTGTATATATAGTCCGCGTGTAAAACAGGACAAATCAAAGAAGTGGAAAGAATTTGTCGCGAAAGCAATTGTTATAACGCGGAAAGAGTTAAGAATTTCTTGAAAGAGGCTAAACTTACCGATCAGTTGCCACTAATTATTGTTTGCGATCGCTTTGATTTCGTTCACGACTTAGTCTTATATCTCTATCGAAATAATCTCCAAAAATATATTGAAATATATGTTCAAAAAGTAAGTATTGATTTATTATTCAAAATTATTAATATTTAACCTAAAGGTGAATCCCTCGCGTTTACCGGTAGTCATCGGTGGACTTCTCGATGTGGACTGCTCTGAAGACGTGATAAAACAGTTAATTATGGTTGTACGTGGTCAATTCTCTACTGACGAATTAGTTGAAGAGGTGGAGAAGAGAAACAGACTTAAACTATTGTTACCCTGGTTAGAAATGAGAATACATGAGGGCATCAATGAGTCGGCCACTCATAACGCTTTGGCAAAGATTTACATCGACTCCAATAACAATCCGGAGCGCTTTCTTCGTGAAAATCAGTTTTATGACAGTCGAGTTGTCGGACGATATTGTGAAAAGAGAGACCCACATTTGGCGTGTCTCGCATATGAGAGGGGACAGTGCGATCTCGAACTCATCAAAGTTTGTAATGAAAACTCTTTGTTTAAATCAGAAGCCCGTTATTTAGTCCGAAGAAGAGATCCTGATTTATGGGCAGAAGTTCTTCAGGAGTCAAACCCATTCCGACGACAACTCATTGATCAGGTTTTGTCATAATTTATACTTTTTTTTTTATAAATTTTCATAATTTTAATATCATTGAAAAGGTTGTTCAGACAGCACTCTCTGAAACTCAAGATCCAGAAGACATTTCTGTAACCGTAAAAGCATTTATGACTGCAGACCTGCCCAACGAATTGATTGAATTATTGGAAAAAATAGTTTTGGATAACTCTGTCTTTTCTGATCACAGAAATCTTCAAAATCTCTTAATTTTGACCGCTATTAAAGCCGACAGAACTCGAGTAATGGAATACATTAATAGACTCGACAATTATGACGCACCGGATATCGCAAATATTGCCATCGGATCAGAACTATATGAAGAGGCGTTCGCTATATTCAAGAAATTTGAAGTAAACACATCTGCGATTCAAGTATTGATAGAACACATTAAGAACTTGGACAGAGCCTATGAGTTCGCTGAACGATGTAATGAACCGGCCGTTTGGAGTCAATTAGCAAAGGCTCAGCTCCAGGAAAATCTCGTTAAAGAATCGATTGACTCTTTCATCAAAGCGGGCGATCCCTCAGCTTATATGGATGTGGTTTCCACGGCTCACAAAACCAACAGTTGGGAAGATTTAGTTCGTTATCTACAAATGGCGCGCAAAAAGGCCAGAGAGTCTTATATTGAATCGGAACTAATCTATGCCTACGCGAAGACTAACAGATATGCGGATCTCGAAGAGTTTATATCCGGCCCAAATCACGCCGACATATCTAAAGTAAGTCATTGTTTACTTATTTAATAATTAAACTTTTGGTTAATAGATCGGTGACCGCTGTTTCGATAACGGTCTCTACGAACCGGCACGTATTCTATACAACAATGTCGCCAATTATGGCCGTCTGGCCATCACTTTAGTCCATTTGAAAGAATTCCAGGGGGCCGTTGACTCCGCTCGAAAGGCCAACTCTACCCGAACCTGGAAAGAGGTTTGCTTTGCGTGCGTTGATAATGAAGAGTTCCGTTTGGCACAAATGTGTGGACTGCATATTGTGGTTCACGCGGATGAGCTCGAAGACCTTATTAATTACTATCAGGGAAGGGGTTATTTCGAAGAACTCATCAGTTTATTGGAGGCCGCCTTAGGTTTGATTCATTACAAGATTTTTGTTTTAAATTTGCTTTAATGTGGAACAGGTCTGGAACGCGCCCATATGGGTATGTTTACTGAACTGGCGATCCTTTATTCCAAATATAAGCCCTCGAAAATGAAGGAACACTTAGAACTGTTCTGGAGTCGAGTCAACATTCCAAAAGTCTTAAGAGCTGCCGAAAGTGCACACTTGTGGGCAGAATTAGTCTTCTTATATGACAAATATGAAGAGTTTGATAACGCGATTATAACCATGATGAATCATCCGACTGAGGCCTGGAGGGAAAGTCACTTCAAAGACATGATTACTAAAGTGGCAAATGTTGAGCTCTACTATCGCGCCATTCAATTCTATTTAGACCACAAACCGATGCTTCTAAACGACCTTTTGTTGGTTTTGGCTCCGCGTATGGATCACACGCGAGCCGTCAATTTCTTCGCTAAAGTATTCATTTATTTATTTATATTATTTTTTAATTATTTCTATAAATTGCAGACAAATCACTTGCCATTAGTTAAGGCATACCTCCGATCAGTTCAAAGTCTTAACAATAAAGCCATAAATGAAGCCCTCAATGATTTGCTTATCGAGGAGGAGGACTATCAAGGATTGAGGACTTCCATCGACGCGTTCGACAATTTCGATACAATAGCTTTGGCACAAAGACTTGAAAAACATGAATTGATTGAATTCAGACGAATAGCCGCTTATCTCTATAAAGGAAACAATCGATGGAAGCAATCGGTGGAACTCTGCAAAAAAGATGGTTTATATAAAGATTGTATGGAATACGCGGCCGAATCAAAGAACCACGACGTCGCTGAAGACTTACTTCTCTGGTTTTTGGAAAAGAAAAACTTTACTTGTTTTTCGGCTGTTCTTTTCCAGTGCTATGATCTGATCCACGCCGATGTAGTAATGGAGTTGGCCTGGAGGCACGACATCATGCAATATGCGATGCCATACTTTATTCAAGTCACCCGAGAATACATTACTAAAGTCGATGAACTCAAAGAATTGGTGGAAACCAAACTGGAAGAGTCGGCTCAGGAACAAAAACCTTTGGTTTATGGTTAGTCACTCACATTCTTCTATTATCGTTAAACATCTCTTTCTTGAACAGCTTCTGAACCACAACTAATGTTGACGGCACCGACCGGTATGATCGGAGCTGCACCTGTTCCCGGTGTGGCCGGATATGTACCTGGAGTGGCACCCGTTGGAGTACCACCTGTGGGGACACCGACACAGTTCTATCAGGGATATGGAATGTAATTCTAATTCACTTCATTTCCTCCACACTTGAGTTGCGAACCATTTATTTTTCGATAGAAATAATGCGATAATAATTAAAATATTTTATTTAATTTCACTTTAATTTTCTTAAATAAATCTGTTGTCTCTTTCGATCAATTTTTGATAAATTGGATAAATTTGTATTAAATTAATTCCATTTTTAATAATTTCTTTTATTAGAAGCACTCAATGATTGGTGTTTTTTGTCAAATATTTTCACATTTCCTTTAAATATAATCCTCGAATAATTTGTTAATCGATTACCTTTTTTTTGATTTAAGTCTTTAAATAAAATTATGTTATCAAATGATAGCTTAATATTAAATCACTCATTGAGTTATAGCACCAGTTGTTAGGTTTAAACATTTATGAATTTTTAATTTCTTAAAATCCCTTAAAAATCAGTATAATTTCAATATTTCAGGAAATAATAAATTGAAATGTCATAACATGTCATAACATTTCAATTTATTATTAAAAATGGGGTTCAAACCGAAAAAGAGAATAATATTAATTTATTATCAAAATTGAAAAAAATGAAAGTAATTCGAATATAATTTAAACTGAAGTCATTCGGGTTCGACGTCCAGCCATTCTTTCGGTTCTTCGAACAGTTTTTGATGTTTAGATTTTGTGGACACATTTTTCATAGAAACGGTTTTTGTCTTTTTTTTGGTATTTGTTGGTTGTGGTGAAGATCTCGTCTTTGAATTGCGTTTAATGTTATCTCTGATGTCAACACAATTATTAGTTTGGTTTTTGGCGATGAATTCATTATAAGGAATCACTTTATAAGTGGTCGAAGAATGCTTTACCAGTGATTTCTTTACTTTGTCTGTATTTGAAGGATCTTTTAGTGCACAGAAAGCACTGCAATCATTCAACCAATGGATTGATATCCCACCAAATGCTGAGAACATTTGATTCAATTCTGAATTTTTCCATTCCTTAGGAAATGTCATATGAAAGACATGATCTCTATTTGGAACGATATCTTCGGTTTCGAAATTTAGAAAAGAGATGTCATGGCTATACGTTAAGTGAAGTCTATTCAGATATCCATTCAAAATACTTCGATCGAATCCTCTGATAATAGGGTCAGACTTAGAGCCCAAATAATGTATTAAAGTTGTGAAACAGACACCCGTCAGATATGAATCATATCCGGCCTCATGAAGTGGTCGGCCCTCTAAATGTTTTCCGTTTTTCAGTTCAACTTTTGGTGGTTTAAACGGTTCTCTTTTCAATCTTTCAAATAAGTCGCCCAAAGCTTTAAATAAAAGATAATAAAATCATATTTTGTAACTCTTTTGTAATTAATTACCGGTTATGTTCAACAGTTCTCTGAATGGTGTCGAAGAAGCGATATGTTTAGTATCATAAATGATAGGAAACAAAGCATGAATCGACTCTTTAAATGTTTGATAATCTTTAGGTAAGGGTTCGATGAATTGGTTGAAAGTATGCAACATATCGAGTAAAATGTTGTGACCGATAATCGGTTTCTGGTATTTAATAATCAATTGAATGATTTTTGTGAAACCAATCGCTTCTGTTAACGATTCCTCTTCTTTGCGCTCTTTTTCCAATTTATCGATTTTAGTGATCGACACATATCTGTCCACTGAATTCTGTGAGACTTGATTTGTCTTCAATTCAACGCCAGAAAAGAAATCTTGAGATTTAATCGCCTCATAAATCAGTCGTCTTTTGAATGCATTACATGGACTCAAATCAAGAGTTTGATTGTTCTCATCGATTATGAATTCATTGACTTTTATGAGTATGTCGTCAACAAATTTCTTGTCCTCTTCGGTAGCGGCAGAAGTGGTTACGGATTTATCTGCAGTAATCAGTTTTATTTCATTTTGAGCCTTAAATGCTTCTAAACATTGCTTTTCTTCGCTGACATTCATATAAGAAATGCCTTCAATTATGAGTTTATTAAAATCAAAGCCATTGTTAACCAAAAACTGAAGTGAAGACGACTGAACAGAGAAGACGCGATCACCCATTGATTTCATTACTGATGAAGACTTTTGTGGAAATATATAAAAGTTATACGAATTGCACTCATATTTGAAATGGTTATCATCTGTACTATCGATAGCCTTAAAACATGTTAACCCGAATTGAATTAAACTAAAACCGGCGATACTTTGCTTTAATTTTATATATCGGTCTTCAATACTGTCCAAAACCTGAAGATTTTTAGCATCAGGTCTTTTCAAACCACTCAACTCTGAGTCAATGGATATAAAATCTGATTCTTCGATCACTGAATCGATTTGACGAAGAATTTGAAGAAAATTTTGTTTCGTGACGTCCATCGATGGCTTCCTTTTGCTTGTTATCAGCGCTGAATGCTTTCGGTTTGTGTCTCCGTTTTGACCACTGTTTGGCTCACTTTCAGTATTAGTTTCAATGTTTTTGTTGACAATTATCTTATCGTTATTTTCATTAAATTCAAAATGAGTGCTATTTTTATGATAAACATTACTATTGAATAAACGCGAAAGTATTGAACCCATCCCTCACTTTATATAAATCAAATGTCTGTCTGATGTCTGACAACACTATTAACTCAAATATCCGTTAAATCATTTAATTAACGAAAAGAATACAATTTTTAAACCTTCTGTAAGTTATGATAAAATTCAGAGTTTAATAATCACGCGATAAATCACTTTTAGGGGCTTATATTATATGACTCTTCATTACGTCCTTTATTTTGAAATTATATAAATCACTTTCAGATTTTGGTTAAAATTCATTTTAAACTTTAATAAGTCTTAATTCTCAGAAATTTTTACTTTTAATTTTTACTCAGAAATTCTTTTAAACAAATTTTAAGTTAATCCGGAATTAAAGTCATTTACATAAAAAAAATTATATCAATTAATAATTGATTGCCTTTAAGTTGTCTCACATTTTTAATGTCATCAGAAAACGTGTATTTAAACGAAAGGTTTTAAAATCAGACATAACCGACACTTTACTCAAACTTTGAACCCAATTTCAAACAACATTTTCCAAACGTTGTAAGAGTTTAAGGAATGAAAATTATATTTCAATTAAAATTTTAATTAAAATGTATTTAAACATCTATTATAATTTATAAAAATTAGAACAAATTATCATATTTTGAATAATTGAACAAATAAACATGGTTAAATATCTCTTATTAAAAAAAGATACCATTAATATTAATTTGATAATAATTTATAAAATCAATCAGAAAATCCATTTCTATAGAATCCTGAATACCATGAAATGGGATTTCTTTCGATTCCTTTTCTATTGCTTTCCTTTTTATAGACTCTTAATTAAACAAAATAAGTAAACATAAGTTCTGAATCAGTATATCCAAGATATTAATAATTCATTTCATTTATGAATTAGTATTTTTACTAAATAATCTTTTGGACAAAAAAATTTATAGAATTTAAAAAATAGTACAGTTAAACCTTTACTATGGAAACCCTTAATAACTTCAACTGATTTCTAGAACCCGATTCACTCTCATAGACAGTCCATTATAAATAACCTCTACTATGGAAACCCTTCAGTACTCCACTATATTTGAGGCCTAATAGTATGAACTAAAGGTGACACTTTATAACTCTAGGGTCTGGAAGGGCCTTGAAAAACCCTAGGATTTAGGGAAGGGTCGGGTTGTGTAAATCTAGGCAAAGGTCAGGATAGGGTCTGGTTTTTCTCAAAAAGTAGACCCTTTAACCCTTATTTTCTGAGATTCAAAAGTTTTTTGTTGATTATTTGATATAAATCGTTGAAAAATTTAATCTTTAAG
>JAQFZL010001264.1:0-10981 GCA_034695685.1 Galumna lanceata | reverse complement strand
CCGTCAGGAATGAATTTTCCAATGATTTGAAAAATAGATTCCAGACCCTCGCACCTGTGTCCGAAGAATCGGAGGTTGAAGTTGAGTGGGAACTTTTTAAAAGTGCCATACTCGCTCCCGCTTTACAGTGCTGCGGAACTAGGTACATTAGAGACTTGAATGGCAGGCCTCAAACTCCATGGTGGACAGCTGTGGTGAAAAACGCTGTTCGAAAGAAATAGGCTGCATTCAGAATATGGATTGGCAAAAAGAAAAAGGCCAATAGAGTAATGTACTTGGTTAAAAGGGAATAAGCAGCACTGGCAGTGAAAAATGCCAAAGATGATTCTTTCAAAGCCTTTGGAGAAATGATGGAAGCTAACTATTGGAATGCAAACAAAAAATTTTGGCGGACCATTCGAAAGATGAGAACAGGAGGAGCGAAAGATGTCAGAACCGTTAAGGATGTGAACGGTGACATTATTAAGGAAGATGATCTCATCCTTCAGAGATGGCAGGAATCTTTTTGTAACCTTATCAATTCGATTCAAGCAATGGCTGAAAACACGGAAATGGTCGTTGATTCATCTGAAAACCTGAGCTTGGAGGAAGTCTTTGAAGCAGTTAAAGACTTGAAGTCTGGAAAAGCTGCAGGAATTAATGAAATCAGACCTGAGATGCTGAAAGCCATGGGCATCAGTGAGATGCAGTGGTTGCATCGTGTTAGTCAGTTGGCTTGGAGATCAGGGGCTGCTCCACAAGACTGGCGGACTGGCATAGTTGTTCCTCTGTACAAAAAAGGCGATCACAAAGATTGCAATAATCACAGAGAAATAACACTTGGCAGTCTGCAAGGAAGGGCTTATGCCAAAATTTTGAAGCGTGGGTGCAGACCAATAGTTGAGCCTTATATCAAGGATGAGCAGTGTGGCTTTCGTGCTGGTAGAGGAACGACTGACCAAATTTTACATTACAACAAATAATAGAGAAATCCCATGAATTCAATAAGGAACTCTATTTATGCTTTATTGATCTAGAGAAAGCTTACGATAGAATTCCAAGGGCTGAATTATGGGACGCACACAGAGAGTATGGCATTGATGCTCAACTCATGAGAGCAATTCAATCTTAATATGTTGAATGTGAAAGTAGGATCAGGGTCGTTGAAAAAATGTCGGAACCATTCAGGGTTAGTTGTGGGCTCAGGCAAGGGTCTGTCTTGTCTCCACTTCTCTTCATCATCTTCATGAACAAAGTTCTGCGAAGATGTGAATTAAGTGGTGTGACGCTGGGTGCCAAGAAGATCACGCATTTTCTGTTTGCAGATGACTTGGTCCTCTTGGCCGATGATGAGCAGAGCCTGCAAAGAGCACTGAATGGTGTCGACAGAGAGTGCCGGAATGCCAGCATGAAAATAAGTACTGACAAAACCCAAGTAATGGTAATCTCTCGGCGGAGTGTTCAATGTGCGCTTCAAGTGGGTGGAGTTGCAATTGAACAAGTTGAGAAAATGAGGTATCTTGGAGTCCACTTCTCGAGTGACGGGAAGGGTGAAATTGAGTTGGATAGCCGTATAGCTAAAGCTGGTGTAGTGCTGAGGGAACTCTATCGAACAGTAGTCGGTAGAACCCAGCTCAGCTCTGCAGCTAAGCTAGCGGTTTACAAATCTCTGTATTGCCCGACCCTCACCTATGGTCATGAAGTCTAGAGTTTGAATGAGAAAGAATGCGATCCCGGGTACAGGCGGCCGAAATGCGGTATCTTCGTAGGGTTGCAGGTGTTAGACGTATAAATAGAGTGCGTAACACTGCAATCCGGGAGAAACTGCAAATCGAGCCCCTGCTTCTCAAAGTCGAGAGATCACAGTTGCGATGGTTTGGGCACGTACTGAGAATGCCACAGGGTAGACTTCCACAGGAGGTTTACTCGGCTCAGCCAACCGGAAGTTGACCCCGAGGCAGACCACGCATGAGATGGTCGAATGGGATCCAAAATCTCTGTGCAAGGGTGGGGGTTGACTATTCCCGGGCAGGTGAAACGGCCAAATGTCGGGACCTCTGGCGGATAACCATTGCCGACCTGTGCCCCGACTCTCGTAGAGGATAAGGGGAAAGGATATTGATTGATTAATGTTATTGAATTTATAATAAAATAAAAAAAAATGGTAACAATATTTCTTATTAATTAATAAGATTATCATATCATCTCCTAATATGCTTGCATAGGCTAGGCTCCGCGTGCCGCAAGTGCACTCTAATGATGCAAATAGCTATAACGACTAAGATACCGATAGTTATTAGGTATTTGTTGAAGACGACTAATAGCCAACTTAATGGAGGTTCTTTGGTTGTGGCAAACACCTTAGTTCCTGACTCTTGCTTGAAAGTGAAAACGATTATGAAACATCCATCGGATAAGACGCTCACGATTTTAAAACACATTAAAACACAGAAATGGAGACAACCAAAGATTATAATCGGACTGAAATTAAAAGAGGATCTTTGATGGTGGTATACGCCCGAGATTCTGACCCTCGCCTGGAAATGGACATGATTTTTGAAAACCCAATAGCAACCTATAGTCAAGACATCTCGAATATAAGAACAACTGAGATTGAATAGCTGAACCTTCTACCAGTGGAATTTAAAAAAGAAAAATTGAACATAAATATCAATGAACTCAGTTAAACACAACCAAATGAATTCCTTTGTAATAAATGTCATTCTCAGTGGTCAAAAAATGAAAAAAGAATTGAAGATAAATACGACTCTGATAAATCAAAAAATATTACCGAAAAACAAAAGAAAACCGATAAAGATTCAGACTCTGATATAGAATATGAATTAAAAAAGCCTCAGAAAAAAGTTAAATATGAAATACAGGTGTCTCGAGTTTTGTCTACTCATTCACGTTGCTTCTTATCTCCGACAAAAAGAATGAACTTAGTCACAATTTCTTCGGAAGCAATTTATAATGCATTTATCGAAACAGGAGTTTTAATACCAAAAGGAAATAGAGTCTGTAGAAAAAAATTGAATGAAAATGGTATTCTGACTGTTGACGCATTAGCTCAACTAAAAACAATCAAGAAAACTAGTCATTTAGATGAAAAATATATTAATGAATTATTAAACAAACTTCGAAAAGGTGTAACTTCTACTTAATTTGATAAATTCAAAAAAGAAAAAGATATCAATTATTTTATCATAAAATCATACACTGGTTTAGAAAAAAATGAATTCATAAATCTTCTCAATAGTTTAAAGTCACTTCGAGACTCTAAAAACAGAACAAAAGCACAGGCTTTAGTGATATATTTATTTCATTTGAAATCTGGTTTACCACATGAGTTATTATCGAATATATTTCAAATTCCTGGTGATAGAAGACTTGTGTCTCACATGATAGATGAGACCAGAAAAGCATTAATTAAAGAATTTGTTCCAATGAGTTTAGGGATTAAAGTAAAATCAAAAGAAGATTTGAAAGATAATTATTCTTCAAAGCTCAGTCAAGAATTATTATCTACTAGTCAAAATAATTTACTTGTTATAATGGATGGAACTTATGTTTATATTCAAAAAAGCAGTAATTATGGATTCCAAAGAATGAGTTATAGTATGCATAAGTTCCGTAATCTAGTCAAACCAATGATGTTTGTCACAACAACCGGTTATATTATTGATATATTTGGTCCGTATAAAGCTAGTCAAAATGATGCAAAAATAGTTAATGAATTGTTTTCAACAAATAATGATTTTAAAAATTTTATGAATACTGGTGAAATTGAAGTGATAGTTGATAGAGGTTTTAGAGATAATATACAAATGTTCAATCAAAAAAACATACCGGTGCATATGCCTATTTTATTGAAGCCTGGTGATAAACAACTCTCAGTAATGGATTCGAATCAAACTCGTCTTATAACAAAATGCCGGTGGGTTATTGAAGTGATAAATGGAAGAATAAAAAGTCAATATCGCTATTTAGATCACACTATTCAAAACACAAGTCTTCCTCACATAATGGACGACTTTAAAATTGCCGGTGCATTAATTAATTATACATACAAACCTCTAGTCAGTGATGAAGACGATGTGAATGTAGCGATAAAAATGAAAAATCTAGTCAATAGGCTGAACACGCTAGTCAATTTAGTGATAGAAAAAAAATTAGATAAATTGAGTAAACCATTTGAAAAACTCAATGCTAGTCATTATAATGATTTTCCTCGTTTAACTTTGGAAGATCTCAAAAATATAACTCTTGGAAGTTACCAACTGAAGCAGTCACTAAGTTATATAGCACAACATCTTGATGAAAATGATAGAAAAGGATATATATTTGAAGTTTCACGCGATCCAAATGATTTTATTATTAAAGCTCGTATTAAATCTCGACATACTAATTCGGTTAAATATCTAGTCTTTATACAATATGACATAAGCAAAACCGGTGAAGAATCTATTTTGAATTGGTATTGTCGATGCAAAAACGGTCTTCGAACTGTAGGTTGTTGTGCACACGTTGCGAGTATTTTATATTATCTCGGTTATGGGAGATTTTTTGACGATCCCCATCCGGCTGCTTCATTAGCAAATATATTTCCAAATGCACCGCCAATAATTGAATCCGATGAAGAATGAGTTTTTTCATTTAATTCAATGAATTTTTTATTAAAAATATAACATAACACATAACATTTCTACCCCTTGTGCAATTGATATCGCTAACTCCCTCCAAGGGGAGACTCAGTTGAGCAACGAATTATATACTGAGTTTTTACTCATAGGAGTGTAGCGAAGGGCATGCTATGGGTCAGTGCAGGGTTATGACAGATGACCAGTCCATCGCACAGTGACACCAAATTCTTGTCTCCAGAGGGATTCAAACCCGGATGCTCAGAGTCAGTTGCTAAGCACGCTAACCACTGAGCCACCGTCCCCACTATGACGTGAACAAGATAATAATTAATATTATCATTGAAAAAAAATAATCGTTACAATAGTTTGTTTGAAATACATTTCTATTATTTGTAAATAAACTGATTTTCATTTAAAATTATAAAAATATATTCTAGTATAAATGGCTAATTAGAAAATGTTTGTTAGAGGTTGAACTTTTCAACCCTTAGGCCCTAAATTCCCGCCAGGCTCAAAGTTTTCGGGAAGGGAAATGGTCAGGAAAATTATGAAAAGTTCGACCTTTAGTATTTATCTATTTAAACTTATATTAAAATTATGAAATACAAGCTTGATTGAATAATTGAACGTATTTTTTGCAAGTTAGTTTTCATCAACTTTTCACGGTTTCTGGTTTTAATATAAATTATTTAACAATATTATTATGAATTTTATCAAATTCACAAGAACATAATTGTACTTGTTAGTTAACATATTAATTTATGCTTACATTAAGACAAAAATTGCAAACATTATAAAGATATGAATATATTAGTAGTTAGAATTTATAAACCTATGGGAAGATTGTGTAGTCAATTGATAGACACAAACATATAACATTCATGGAAATGAGCATGATTGGACTTGAAAAAGACAATATAGGCATTCATTCATAGAGAAAAACAGTCTACAACTTAGTAATAGCTTTACAATCAATTTATATAATATTATTCACAGAAAATACTCTAAAAGAAAACATCCCGAATATGTAAAAAAAACCCAAAAGTGAAACTTATTACAATTAACAAAACCTTTACCATAGAAGCATAGTATATATTATCAATAAAATCTTGAATATATATTTTAAAAAATATAAAATATCTATTATAAATAAAATTTTCCCAAAAGTGAAAACCTCTGAATTCTCAAAATGAAAAGTGATTTCTGGTCCCAAAATTCAAAAACTATATAAAATATATCACTGAAATGGAAAAAAATTTCACAAAAATTATAAATTCAATAATAGTTATAATGAAATATAAAGTTTTTATTATGAAAGTATTGCTTAAAATGTTATCCTTTTTATTTAGATAAAAAAATTTCAATTTATTTGAAATACAAAAATATATAAAATATTATGAAATTCAAATAATTGAAAATCAAATTAAAATAGGCAAGATAGCATTCTTTCAATAGATTTGTCATGATAGAAATTCGACATTATTATAATTTTGATAAATTAATTATCTTGATCTATTGGATACTCATGCAAGTATGGTGGGAGGATTGACTACAATATCTTTCATCGTCTAATAAGATTTTGCCAAGGATAATAAAAAATTGGCTCTTTTACTTATAATTTGAGCTTTGTCTTTGATATCATCTGTAGCATTTTCTGAATTAGCGGCAGTTTCGCGGAATTTCTGGATTTCTTTTGCTAATGAGATAGCATTTTGTTTAATCGAAACTTGCCAAAAATCAGTTCCACCTGGAAAATTGAAATGAAAAACTCAATTTAGGTTAGATGGAGGAACTTCACCTTTAGCAAAGTTGAACAGAACAATTAAGATTATTATAAATGATGTTTTCATTTAAAATCAAGGGAGATATCTGACTTTCAATAGATTTATGAGATATTCAAGGATAAAACCTATCTGGATCTTAGTAACACGTTTGATAAAAAACTAAGATTTCATATCAAATTTCTCAATTAAATAAAATTAAATTATAATCGAATATTAATAACCATCGAATGAGCAACTCATGCGTTCATTGAAAATGAGACTTCAGATATAAAATACTATATAACTTTTATATAAAAAACTATATAAAATATATCACTGAAATGGAAAGAAATTTCACAAAAATTATAAATTCAATAATAATTATAATAAAATCTAAAGTTTTTATTATGGAAGTAATGCTTCAAATGTTATCCTTTTTATTTAGATTTTTATTTGAAATTACAAAAATTTAGTTCATTTTTAAGCAAAATTATTGATTTTATTAATAACATATTGTTTTAACATTTTAGACATTTATTCTCAAAATGAAAAAACTCTCAAAAGGAAATAAATTTTTTGGTCCACAAGAGTTTCCTTTTAGGGATATTCACTGTACTAACTATTCAACCTTTCATTAATATTTTATATACAATATACCAAGTTCAATTCTCTATACTATTTGATGGTAACTGAATAATGAATATAATTAACGTTGAAATGCGTAAACTTGTTATCATTATATTAATTCAATATTTTTTCACATTAAAAAGATTTTTCAATTTCAGTGATATATTTTATATAGTTTTTGAACTTCGGAACCAAAAATCTTTTTTCCTTTTGAGAATTCAGAGGTTTTTCTTTTTGAAGATATTTTATATAATAGTTTTCTATGGGAAGGGTTTTGGAACTTAAAATTAGTTTGACTTTTGGGATTTCTTTCATATTCAGGGTCTTTCCTTTTTAGAGTATTTACTTTGGTAAAATTATTGAAGGGTTTATTATTCAAAAGAGCTTGGTAATGATATTTGAATATTTTTTAAGCAGTTTTTTGGGTATTTATCAAATCCTTTAAGTTCTAAATTAGAACTTCTAATCAAAAACCTTCAAAACTATAAAATAAGTATAAATAGTTAACATTCAAACTTTCTTAATAACAATTTTGGGTAACTTTTATTGAAAATTGAATTACTTGTGTGTTATTAAAATAAAAATGAATGGATTTATATCTCATATCAATAGTTTTGATTTAAAATAAAAATTGAATAATAAGAAATGATCATGGTCAATCTAATCAGAATCAGAGTCATATTCTTCATTAGAATAGTAATCATATTCAGGCAACAAATCAATTGAAATATTTATAATTCGTTTGCAATTATTTTTGAGTTTATTTTTCACCTCATCTTTTAGTGATTCGTTATATACATATTAACTAATTGTTTTCTGATTTGAGAAACGACTCAGAATATGTGCCGTATATTCACTGCAATTCTTTATTTTAATACCATTTAATATAAATGATTGTATTTTCGGGAAATACTTTATAATATTTTCGAACAAAAAACTTTTCGTCGATAGTATTGAAGATATCATTAGAACTTTAATTAGTTGAAGTAATCGTTAAATAAGTTAAATATGAAAAGTAATCATTTGTTGCAAACGATTCAATGGTTTTCATATTTTCATTAAAATCATAATCTCCTCCCAATCCTAGTCTTATATATATAAGTTATATGATATAACTTATATACAATGGTTTCAATGATTTGAATCTCATTAGAGATAACAACATATCATTGAAATCATTATTATTAGAGATTTCATAACTAATAGAAAGTCGTTTCAATTGATTGCAATTCAAAGATATTTCTTTCAAAACATTGGCTTCCATTCGATTACTGTTTCTGATCTCTAAATCAATTAAATGATTACATTTTGATAATAAAGAGATGAGAGACATGACATTCTTATGACAGATACATAAGTAATGAATTATTAAATATTTTAAAGTATTTCTATTGTTTTCAATCAATACTTTAAAGTTATTGAAATCCGAGTTATAAAACATTTCAATCTCTAATCGCTTCAAACGTTTAAAGTTAACATTAGTTAAGTCAGGAGTGTATGGAATAACCAATTCTTCAATGTTTGACATTTTAGTTAAAACTGTTTGGAGAAAAAATATGGAAAATATTATAAATAAATAGAATTATAAACTAATTTTTATTTAAATCAATGAACAGTTAAACAATAAATAATAGTTTCGGTAAAACTTACGTAACATTTGTCTAAAAAGAGGTGTTTTGATTGAAGTAAGTGTTGACCTGAAAGTCATAATAACCTTAACTATTAATGAATTATTTGATGAATACTGAGAACCAATTTTTGTCACTTTATTCCCATATTTGATAATAGCGTCGATAAACATATCTTTCATTTCTTTGACTCCGAAGACATTAGATTCCGATAATTGAATTTCAGATAAATTTGGAAAGTTTTTCACAGACTTTTCAATCGTTTCATAATTTTAATCTTTGTTTAATTGTTTTATGAAAGGATTTGTTACAAAACAACACATTTCTATCATTTTTAATGTGATTTTCAGTGAATAGTGTTTAGCAAAAAGAGTTCTCCGGAACTGTTGTGACACACATTCGAGTCTTAGTTTGTCTTTTAGTGACAAATACTGGAGAATAACAAATACTTTCAGTATAAGAGTCACCACTTTTTACATAATTTGAAACCATTTTTGTCTTCACTTCTGAAGTATTGATTTTTTTCAAAGAATTCATTTCATTAAAAGACATTTTCTATTAAAACAAATCAATGAATAAATTAATTGTAATTAAAGTTAATTATAATATAATTTTCAGTTCAAAATACAAAACAAATGAATTGGTTTTAAGAATTTTATTCAATTATTAAATAAAAATAAACTAATAAATGGACATAACTTACCATTAAATAAGTTTTGAGAAAATTTATAGATTAGTCTAAAAATGATTTAAATAAAAGTAAATGAATTAAAATTAATGTTTAATTACTTTTTATTAAAATATTTTCATTCATTGTTTGTAAACAAAAACACTTTCACTGCGTTTGCGTTAAAACATTTCATACAAACACTTCATATAAATAACGTTTTCAGTAAAAAATTGTCTTACACTTTAGTGGTAAATATTCAAAAATATTCATTGAAAAAATACATTATTAACACTTACACAGTATAACTTACACTTATAATTTGTATACCAAATTTATAATTTGCAATGATTCACAATTGGGTAAATTAGGTAAGTTTTCAAAGTTTCAATGCTCACTAATACATACTGTTCCCGTTATAATCACATCATTGGTGCTCAAAAGAATAGGTGTTTATAACGAAATATGATTATATCCCACACATTAATTCAATTTTAAAATTATTTATTTAATGAAATAATCAGTAATTTAAGACTGTTTTTATTAGATAATGATTTAAATACATATTTTTCAATGTTATCTAACATTTTAAAATTATAATCGATTTGATAATCAGTTTTATTTTATCTTCAATAAGTATAATAATTTTAATCTTCTAAATTTATTGATTGTCGGCACCTTTTATAACTAATTTTAGAAAACATTATTCAAAAGTTTAATTGACTTAATTTAAAATAAATGTTTCAATATTATTTTATAGTTGTTGTTAAAAATTTTCAATTCAATGTGATTATAATCGATGTATTACGAAGGCTTTGCGTGCAATAAAAAATATATGATTGTATCAAATAAGTAATTATAAAAATGTGATAATAACCCAACTTTTTATAATGTTTATAAAACCGTTCGATGCATCACATATAGAGTGATTATATTGGAAATTGACTATAAGCGGGATGATTATAACGGGAACAGTATGTACATTGTTTCGATAAAACTCTTTGTTTTTTAAAAACTTGTTTTTGGATGACTTTTAATAGTAATTAAATCATTAATGATATTTAAAATTATATTTTTTAATTGATTTCTTAGATAAACAATTGAAGCATTGGTAGAATATTTTAACTTTTGAGCCAAGAATTGATTTTAATCGTTTATCAAACTTTTCGTGCCAATTTCAGAAACCACAAGAGCTGTGTAAGGTTAATTATTAAACTGAAAAACTGATATAAATAGACCGCATAATGTATCTTACACAGTTAAATCTCTCAATAGTGAACGCCTCGGGACGAAAAGTTTATTTCACTAATCAGGGTATTTCAATATTGTGAGGTGAAGCTTAAATGAGTTTCAATGGGAAAAAGAATTCTCTTGATCATTTAATAGTTTATTAATAAGAGGTTTTCTTTTTTTCTGAGGGTTTACTACTGAGAAGTTAAACTGTACTAATATTCAGAAATAAATGAGAACACTTTCCCTTATTTTGGGTTTTGTTTAAAACCCAAAGTTTTGTTTTATTTTGTGTTTTGTTTTGTATTTTGAATTTAATGTTTTGAATAATTTTTATTAAAATGAGAAGAAAATTAAAGAAAAATAATATTTGTATTAAAGTTAACGATATTTTTGATGAATTAAATGAAGAAAATAAAAGACTTAATAATGAGTTAATGTTTG
>JAQFZL010001263.1:0-10983 GCA_034695685.1 Galumna lanceata | reverse complement strand
GTTATACCATAATCTATCTTTGGCTGAACAGTAGCTTTAAAAATGATGTTTAAAATATTTTTCGGTAAAAATGACTTCAATCTGTAAATTAAACCAATTCTTGAATTCAATGTCGAGCAAAGATTATCGATATGTGACTTAAATCTCAATTGATTATCAATTATTATTCCGAGTATTTTCGTAGAGATGACTTGTTCCAAGGCGTTTTTCCCAATTACAAGGTTCATATTCTGAGTTTTGCTGCCTGATGTCTATTATTATGTGATTTGATTTTTCGATAATAATGGTGAGTTTGTTTTCATTCATCCATTGATTTAATTTCAAAAATGAAGAATTCACAGTTTTTTCGAGATCTTGATAAAACTTTGCGGAGAACACTAGACTACAATCATCGGCATAAAAGATAGCCTTTCCTCCCAAATCCAATTTTAATAGGTCATTGATATATATAGAAAAAAAGAGATGACCAAGAATAGATCCTTGAGAAACGCTCACCTCCACAGTTTGAGTGTCATACACTTTATTAGTTTCTTTAACAAATTGTTTCCTGTCAGTCAAATATGAGTTAAACCACATTAAAGATTTCCAATCAAATCCTTATTTGAAAAGTTTAAACAAAAGTATTGGATGGCAAACAGTATCGAAGGCTTTTTTCAGATCAATCGTTACGACACAAACTTTATTATTAATGATTTTTTCACAAAAAATCGAATTCAAAAGAGATGTTAACGCATCAATACAAGAATGACTTCTTCTGAAACCAAATTGATATTCACTTGAAATATTGTTTTCAGTCAAAAATGTATATAATTTTGTTTAAACAATTCTTTCCAATATTTGACTAATCACTGGAAGTACAGTAATGGGCCGATTATTTGAGCAAACACATTTTTCCACTTTTGTACAGAGTTGAGTTCCACTCTTACTGTTGCTTTGAGCCTAAAAATTAATTGTACGTGAATTTTGAACTCAAAAATTAATTCTATTTAACAGTCAGTTAACTTATAAACTTAATAACAACTAAACTGACAAAAAAAGTTGAAGACTAAATACATCACTTCAGAGAAGAAGAACAAGAAGAAGAAGAAAAGCCTCTCTCACACCAATTCTAACCCTCTTCTCAGTCAATGATATCTTAATTCAAAGATAATAAAAAGAAATATCAAATAAGAAATTAGTTTAAAACTCTAACGCTAACCATAGCCTAAATAAATAGTTCTCTCTCTCTCTCTCTCTCTCTCTCTCCCCAAGATTTTGTTGATTTTTATTGCGTGCTTTAAACTACATATTTAGTGTTGATTACAGTTAGAATCAGGTCTTAGTCCTCACTATTGGCTTAAATTTTATTTTAAATTCAACCAAAACTTTATATTTGTGTTCAATTAATTGGCCTCAAAATAGTGGGGATGTCTTTGAAAAATTATTATCAGATTTGTCTTAAAAACAACGCATAAATATTTAATGAAATTCAAGAAAATATTTTAAGACTATAATTGAATTGAATATCGTTTTAAAAAATGTTTTACTCAATTATTAATAGTTTATCAGATTTTGATTGATTCGGATATTATTCAAAGTCAGACACTATTAATGTGTTCTTTGAACTTTTCAATTCATTTTAAGCTATTCTTGAAATTTTTTAATGAAACCAGGGATGAGCAGATAAGACTTAAATGGATTATTAATAATCAAGTTAAAATTAGCTTGCAAATAGGTTAAAACATTCCAATTTTGTTGCTTGATAACTATTTAGGCTTATTATTTATGAAAAAAGTGGTCGACAGTGTCGATGACCACCCATTCAATGATTTATGAGTTTGTGATGAAAGACAAGACGTTTGATCTTTACTTAAAACACATTTTTTTAGATTAATTGAGATTTATTTGAAAACAAAACTCAAAAATTAAAATATAATTAAATGTTAGAATCAATTCTATTGTTTAACCAAAAAGTTTTGGCGCACAAACTTCTGGTGAAATCGTTTTAATTTCTCTGTTATGTCTGATGAGAAGTCGAGACTAAAAACCATTTAAATTCATTTTTTAATATATGTTAATGGAGTGGAGGGGAGATAGGGTTAGACATTAGGGTTAGAATCCTAAAATTAAATACACATTAAATGTATGAAATGTATTAATAGATACTCTTTCATAGATAATTCTAATATTAAATAACCTTTTTCCATTATTCAACAAGGCCAAAAATTATGCATGAGAGGGAGGAAGGGAGAGAGAATGCCCTTGCTCATTTTTGACCTGCCCTTAAGCTTTAAATGCAGACAATTAGAGCATAAGATTTATTAAAAGTTAATATTTTTAAGGAATTCATCAAAATTTGAATTTATTTCTCGTAATAAAGTTATGTTTCATTAAATTAATTTATGATAAGTTAATAATATTTATGACAAGAATATATTTATTTTTAAAATTAATTCATAGAATAAATAGTTTTATTTAAGTTATATTTATGAACAAAAATTAGACTTATTTTGAGGACTGAATTTTATTTAAATAAATATTTTCTATAAATTTTCAATCATTTTATTGAAAAATGCGTTCAGTTTTGAGATTTCGTGTTCACAGTTAATACCAAACTGTTTGGCCATCTGTTCGACACTAACTGTTCCTTTGGGCACAAGTCTATAGTCTTTGTCTGCAGTGCCTCCCATATAGTCCGGCAGATTCTCAGTGGTTATCAGTCTATTGATATCCTTTTTGGTGTAGAAACGAACCAATTTCTTTGAATCTGAGTCCAGCCACGAACGGACTAACTTCCAGATCTGGTTGAATATCCAGGGTAGTTCATATACGCAAACATAAACAATAGCACCTAGCATGACATCAATTAGCATTTGTGGTAAACAGCACTTATAGTGAATTACCTGCAAAATAGTTGGAAAGGGTTGAAATGATGAAACGGGCAAAATCGAGGTCAACATTGGAGAGAGACGCCTGATGGCAGTCAAATATTATGGCAAACCCCCGATGACTGTTCTCTGAGACAATCTTTTCACAGACATATATGAAGTACTTTCGCATCAAATCATCGAAATGTGGTCTCAGTATTGCATCCCTTCTATTGTTTTTCAGTCTAATTATCAAAACATTATTGTCTTCTCTGTCCGGCAAATATGTAAAACAGGCCGCCATCTGATAGAACTCAGTCGGGAAATCACTGTCAGCCCTGTTTTCAAAATAATTTATGATTAAAATTATATATTTCATCGATAATATAAAGTTTATAGACAATGTGCAAGGTGATTGATATTTCTCTATCAACGCCTTTGGTTTTTAATTTTCAAAATGAATTTCTGATAAATGTATGAAAAGTGTTGAGGCTATTCAGTACCTGTCCTGATAAGGATCGGACGCTTTTTAAATGTTTAATTTGAATTCATCCGTTTTTTTGTGATTTTCAAGTATTTTATAAAATATTTGATGAATTTATTGCGTGTTTTTAATTGAAATCTAATAATTAAAGACTTCCTAAAAGGACTGATCATCAGTTTCCGGATCAATCTTTATGAGTACATTCAGTTCTAGATTATTTTCACTGATCAGGGCTAAGGAAATACTCCTTTAATGGTTTGTTCATGGTTCAATTATCACAAAAATGTCTTTATTTATCAAATTTTTAACACAACTCTTATAGATTTCATAATTTTTTAATGTCTAGTCAAGGGTTAACCAAATTAATTACCAAGATTATTGTTAAAATGTTCATAAAAATCATGATTAAACAATGAATTACGATATACCTGGTATTTAATGGTTAATTACTTAAATTATCTAGTTAATTATACGGAATTACATCCATTGATTGGGAAAAAGACAAAAATATTAACATTAATAATCAATTTTTCTCATTAAAGCCCGACTCATACCGAGTCAGTCATAAGTTGTCTTAAAATATTAAAAAATAATATCATTGAACTGAATAATAGTTGGAATTTCATTAGATTAGAACTAGAATTAAATGAACTAGGTGACCAATTATTATATTTATTATCTTTTCTTGTTATCAAAAAGCGATTAATTTTCTAATCAGGTTTTGGAGGTATTTATCAAAGAAAAGTCATTAATCAATAATTTAGTTTTCATAGAAACCATTGATTGGAAACCTCTCTCCAAATGATTTATAAATTTAATAATTGTATTGAAATAGTTATCTATTTATCGAATCGTATTATATAATAGGATTACATACCAGTCATTAATGGCGAGGATATGTCTCCACTTCATGGCTTCATTAACACACTTAACGGCCGTTTCAACAGTGGTTGGCCTCCAGGCAAGGAATCGACGGACAAACCAATCGGATGTCAATAGTTTGTGAACATCTCTCTTGTCGTAGTTCTCATAATTGAGTTTTATATTCTCAATGAGTCGTTCTCTCACTGATTGTACGAATTCTTCATCAAAAAAGTGTTTAATTGCTGGTAGAGTCGGCATTGGCTCAAATCAATGTTGATTAAATCAGTATTAACAAGCTACTCTGGAAAAGAGTATCAAAACTTTGGTGAATACAACTATTTATAAACAAAAACTTTTAGAAATTCAAAGAATGTTTTTCCGTTATTTTCAAATAATTTCAACTGATTTTTGTTAAGTGATTCACAACAAGAGTACTATTTTTGAATTAAATAACAGTTGATTTTCACGCGAAGTAATCCTCTTTTGAGATGTGATGTCAAACATAACTATTCTGAGCTCTAATTTGTTTAGAGAACCGATAGTTTTGCTCCGTTTGAAGACAAACAACAAATATTTTCGAGTCAATTGAACTTCACTTCCTTATGATTTACACAAATATTTTTCATTCAGAATAAAACTAAATGTTTAATAAATGTCAGTCAGTAACCATTGGAGTCAATCATTAGGTCCGGCACTGGATATTACCGAATGATCAGTAATTATGACTAAAGAAGTAATAATAATAATAACATAATTGTATATAAAAAACTGATTTCTTCACAAAAGAAACGACTTTTTCATATGAATGCAAACAACAAAAACAATTGTATTACAGTTTAAGACAACAGACTATTCATATGAAACACTTGACTGAAAATTCAGATCAAATACAGTCTTTAAGTGAAAGCGTTTTTAATTGAATATATAATAAATGATTTTAAATTAAAGTCCAGAGACTATGAATTATATAGAATTTTAGTGGAAATACTCTTTCACTTTTACTTTCATCTGTTTCTCATTACACGTGAAATTCGTATAATATTTGGTCTGAAAAATTGAGGTCTGGACTGACGTTTGACTGTATTTAATGTTATCTAACTCTAGTAGTTATTAGAACAGCATATTATTCGTTGCTCTCTGTGTGTCACTAAACAAGAATAATATTGTATGAGAAATACTGATTATTATATACAGAGAACTGGTTTTTTGCGAAATGAAATTTTTATTTGAATTTAAAATTGAGTTCAAAATTAATGATCACTTTCATTCAAATAGAGATCAATTGGTTTGTTATATAAAAACATTAACTTATTATTGACGGACTCTCCTTAACACTACTGATTAATACCTATAATAATATGTTTTATTTACTGAATAACGATATGTTTTTCATTGCAATCGATTTCTAGTTTATGTGAAATCCTTTTCAACTTTACATTAAATTACAAAATGATAGCATTTTTTGTTTGCAATTCATTAGTTTTAATGTTATTAGAAATTAAAGAATCCTTTTATTTGTAACGGAATTTTCAAAGTGAAATCAGGTATCAAATATTAGTTAATTATTGTAATTAAAATAAATGGTGCAAGCTATTTTTTTAGTGTTTCATTGATGATTTATTCAAAAACATGGCTTTGCATATGAAGTGATTATTAATTTATCTGTAAATCTTGTTTTAGTTAACATTAATATTTGCAAAATAGTTGACTTAAGTTGTAATTAATTCAAAAATTTGGTGAATTTTATTTGAAATCCGATTAAATATGTACTTTTATAGAGCAAATGTCATAGTTTGTGATAGAATCAGGGTCATTTTCATGAACGAGGAAAGTTTCACAATTAATCAATTATTTTAGTACACTTTAAACGTTTAATACTTAACCGAAACGCCCGAAAAATTGGATCATATCATCAAAAATCGTTAAATGTTTAGTGACTAAACATTTAAACTTTTGTCTGAATAAACTTTTAATTTTTTTTACTATATTTCTGCAATATTTTGATGAAAATCCGGATAAAATCTGTCTTTACTAATATCTAAGCAACCATTTGACCCAAGAATATATTTAACTTAATTTTTTAAAAACTTTTCTTCTAACAAATGTCAATATGGTTAAAATCCTTACAGTTTATCAGTTGATGGCTAGTATTATATTTAAAATGAGTAGGTGCAAATTAAATACATTTCAAAATGTTTTGTACAAAGATTATTACTCTAGAATCTAGAGTCTAGATTATAAAGATCGTTACTCTAGAATACATTTTTCTCAACAAAAGTGCAATTTTATTCAATACTTGGTCTTATTATGAGATGAATTGTAATGAATTAATCTAATAAATAATATAATTGTCTTTCAGGCTATTAATGAAAGGCATAACTTATTCATAAAAAAAACTTATGAATAGATAATTTATTAATTCAGACAATAAGGAAATTCCCAGAATTATTAATAAATCATTAAATAAAACACATTTCACTCTTAAGATTCAATTTAAAAATTAATGTCTGTTTGGGAGCCGTACAGTCCTTATGGCATATAATAGGTGTTGACTCAAATCGACTTAATTCAACTCAATTTCATGCATTGATTACTAAAACAATAGAAAAATAATAATAATTTATATTCAAATCAAAAATAAATTTAAATTCAATAGACTTTTAAACTTAAAAATATATTAAAGGTAAACATTAAAGCTTCACAATTAAAATGCAATAATTAGTATTTTAAAATGTTCATGATAAAAACTAATTAATAACTTGACAAAAATAATCATAATAATTTGCCCTGATTCAATTAAAATAATTATTTAATTTCCTATTCATTTTGAAGAAAATAAAATGTTTGTTTTATTCAATAATTATTATCAATAAAATTGAATAAACAAAAATAATCTAGCTTCCAGATTACAAACTAGCTAGATACAACAAATACAAGTGTAATAAAATGGTGATAATACTATCTATCATTGAATTAATAACATAATTATTCAACGAAAAAAATAGTTTAATAAAACTTATTAATTTTAACAAGATTTCAATAAAATGATCTTTATAGGGGCACGAGAAATTACCTTGATAAATTAAATGAGGTATATCTTCATTGGGGAAAAAATTGATAAATAAATACATAAATTTATTGGCTGTCAATGTGAACATCCGGGTTATTGATTTAATTAAGCAAAAGCTCACGGAATTCATCCCAATATTATATTATTTGAGTCAAACCATAATAAATATAAATTCAATAATTCTTTTCATTCAATTGAATATAAACTTTGTTTTAATAATTTATTTTTTTTGAGTGAATTGTTTTTAAAATTCAGTGAATAACTTAAAAGTTTAATATGTTGGGATATGAATTTATAATTGATCATGCTAGTTTAGTTTAGTTTAATTACTTTTCTATGTTTTGGATTTCCTGGATATTTACTGATATTTTAATTTAAGCAAATCTACAAAATATTTTATTAAAGTGAACTTGTTTAATTATTCATTAATGCAAAATATGAAACACTGAAGTATTGTCAACACAAGCTGTTCCCTCCTTTTTTTAAAATTCATCTTGATAACAACTTAGACTAAATAGCCAAGATTGTTTGCTTAGGAAATTTAATTCTTAAGGAAGAATTTTCGGTAATTAATGATAAGAACAAATGAAAAGGTCTTTACCTCAAAGAACCGATTAATGATATGAGAATCGAAGTGTAACTCATATGAGTAATAATGGGATATATTTTTGTCAAATGAAAAGATAAGAAAAACTTCACAATTAAAACATATTAAAAGTCGAGTTATAATCAAAAATTTGCGAAAAACTCGTCTGAAAAATATTGGCCTCAATATTGGGTTACGACAAGAACTTAACCTCAAGTTAGGCGATAGTCAGAGCACATGACTAGTTGTTGGCAGTCCATCAGATATCTAAGTTGTTGAGCGCATCCAGTTCTGGCAATGGGGAACAGCTCCAAAGGAAGGCATACCAGCGCCACTACTTGTCAGTCTAAGTCTGTTGAGTGACCCAATTGTTATATAGCCTGAGGCCGGCGCACAACCATTGGCTAAACGACTATCCATTGCCAATACAAATGACAATCACTTTTTAATAACATATGATTTTCTTTAATAACTCGTAATAATTGTATTAAAAAGAAATAACTGTAGCACAGAATGAATTGTATGGAAATTCTTCATACAATTGTTTAAATAGGAAATACGTCCGACATCTCAAGTGAAGACACGTTTTACTGTGAATTACAGTATTTGTAAGCGTCTGTTCCCTTAGAGAACAGGAAGAAAATGTAAACACTCTTTGATGCGGAAGTCTCTATGAATTCTTCTTATTTTTAAATAAAGAGAAAAGTTTTTGAATTTTTATATAAACAAAACTTTTTGGTAATTAAAGTGAAATATCAAACTTATCATTAGTTTCCCTATTGTTGAGAATTATCCCTGATCAATGATCCTGATAACTTTTACGCTCGATTTACTGATAATACAGTTTTTAACTGATAACTTATCATAATTTTTTTCAAAACATAATTTTTTTATCTATTCATCTGTAGATTTATTGATTGATAGAACCTTTTTTGAAAACTTTCTTTGAAGTTATTTTTTTTATCTTTTCTTTGGTAACTTTGAATGATATAATCTTGATTATTGTTATCTAGTTGCTCTAATTTGAAAGGATCTTTCAAAACTCAGTAAGTTATTTTTTGTCTTCATAGTTTAAAATTTATGAAATTCCTATTTTATAACATATATTTAAAATTAATAAAATCATCATGGTAAATTATTCAGAATAAAATAAATATGAAGCTTGGTATTTAAAATAGGAAGTTCAAGGGAAAAAGTAAGTCATAAAGATTATAATCTTGGAATAAGAGAAAATTAATTTTAATAATAAATAAAATTTTGATAAAAACAGAAATATTTGATATAAATATAATTCGGAGAAAACCTGAAAATCACAATAAATTTTCTCAGTATTTAAAACAAGTGATAAAATTTCATAAATTTTTATAACAGTTTTAAAGAAAAAAATAATTAAATTAATATTATATTTAATATTCAGTCAACTGTACGTTTGAGAACAGGTCTTCCCATTGTTTTTGTTCGTCATTTACCGGATATGTAGACATGTCTTGACAAGGGGTTCCGCTTTTGCCGTATAAACAGTTTGATACGGGAGTGGCCGGTCTGTGGATGAGCTTCATTGAGGGCGCGGCGTTTTTCGGCACAAATACGGCCCCTGAGGGCGAGACTACTGGATTTAAATGACTGCTGCGTCGCACTAGTTGTTCGCTACCGAATTGGTAGGGCAGGGGGTATGCACTATACGGTAGGGGCCACTCATTAGAACAGTTTCTTAATAATAATAATTTATTATCATTTGTTTGACTTACTATGAGTTCACTTCGTTATCGAGAAGAGCCTGAAAGGGATAGTTGGCAGCACTCCTGCAAAAGCATTTCAAAAGTTGATAGTTTATTAAACATTTCATTTATCCAAACAGTTATCATATAATTATTCATTTTAACTATAATTATATTTTAGTTCAAAATATCACTTTTGAAACATTGATTTGTGTAACAAAAACATGATATTTGAATATTTGAACTCTTCAAGAATGAACTTTGAAAAAAGGATCTTGTTAACTTATTTAACCCATTATTTATTATCTAAATTTGAAAATCAATATTTTCAAGAGCAAGTGATTGATTTGTATTTGACCAAGAACTATTTTAAAAGCCAGTTCAACTAAACATAACTAATCGATTTGAAGAGTGATAGGAGTGTTAGTGATTGGCGTTTGACAACAAAAGGTCCGGACCTGAAAAGCGTTTATTTAGCCTCAAAACTTCCTTAACTATTGAATAGTAAATAAAATCCCAAAAATAAATTGTTCTTAACTTAACTAAAACTTCAATTAAATAAACAGAAGAAGAAAAATGTGAGAATATTGCGGAACAATTCAATAAGTTTTGGTTTTTATATAAACTGACAACTTTTTAGATTAATTGTCGATTCAGAGCATTAAAATTGATTTAATATTATTAATATGAGAACCTGTTATTAGAGGTCAACAATGGTTTGCTTTCGACGTTTGAGTCACTTATCGATAAATTTATGGATTTTTTATGAGTTAATAAAAAACATAAATTTATCGCAAAAAAGCTATAAATAAATCCTAGACTTTGACTCTGAAAATAACAAAAGGGGTTATTAACGTAAAGCACTGGATTTGCTAAAAATACCAAACTTGAAATGAGCAAGTAACCCTTATTTCAAAGTTCATTTGCAAGTTTATAGCTATTTAGATACTATTTAATCAAGGACAGTTCAAAGGAACAATGACTTACATGATTTTATTGATCGGATCAGATCTGGAGGGACCTCTCTTTCGGTTTGGGAATAAAAGATTGCTCAAGGACAAACTGTTGAATAAATAATGAGTAAGATTGTCTTGGTCATTGTGCAAGTATAGCATACCCGCCCGCACCGTAGTTGCTCTGGAGTGCATCCCAACGACTCTTAGCCTTTTCCACAACTTTCATCAGGTCATCAACTATTGACGATAAACCGGGAATACTGGGCAGAGCCGGTGCTGAAGAGGGAGCCTGAGATATGACCTCACATGTTATGACTGCAGGAATTGACAACATTTTAATCAAAGATTATTTAAGAATTCACTGGAATTTCAAATAAATTATTTAATTCATAAAAAATTGAAATAAAATAAAAACCGTTTGATATTAAAAGCAATAAATTTCACTATTGATTGAAATTT
>JAQFZL010001262.1:0-10984 GCA_034695685.1 Galumna lanceata | reverse complement strand
ATAATTGTCCCAATTAATTAATTAATTATTAATATCATGTTAATTAGAGTTAATTTTGAATTTTTTCTTGAATAAGTGATGACCTTGCAAAATAATTAATGGCTGAATTATCGGAAAGAGGAAACGTTTATAATAAAGTTATAGAATTTCATAGAAATATAGTTATATCTAAATATAAATAGTCAGTCAATCAACTAATATGTTTATTATCTAAATTTTTGGATACACTTAAAACTAGTATTAAATTTCACGGATTATTTTTTTTCAATTTTCTTATTTCCCACTATAAGTGATGGCATATCATAACTGACAGAAAGAAAAATTTGCAGTCATTTAATAAATTCAGATAAATTTTGTTGACTTTTAATTTTTGTAATTAAATATTCAAATGGAAGTCAACGACAAAAATTTTGTTATTCATTTAACAATTTATCCAAAAATGTTGACAAAATTTCTAACTTGGTTATTTATAATTTTTAACAGTTTCACCTGAAAGTGTTTTATATTTGGCTAAACACTCGCATGAGTGGGGAAAGGATTTCGTTTTCAACCTAGGTAAATTTTCAAATAAACTATCATAGATAACTCTGTATAAAAATAGGCGCTACATATGTGGTTCAAAAGTGTACAAACCTTTTGTTGGAATTGTTTCCTTACATCGACTTTTTATTTTGCAACGCAGACGAAGCCATTACTTTCGCCACAATGAAAGGATATCATGTAAGAGAAAATTAACATGCTTCATTTAATAAAGCTTTATTTCATTCAATTCTTGGAATTTTAGCCAATAAGAGCTTTTCTTCTTTTTATTTAATTTATTTTTAGAGTTTAAGAAATTTATTTCTTTTTCATTTCATATCAAATTTTCAATTATTTCTAAGTAATTGATATAAAAGTAAACTACAAGTTAATTAAATCTCTAATTCTGCAAGATCATATTAATATTATGAACTAAATTTAGATTAAACTAGAATAATAAGTGAAATATGAAGAAAATGTTATCAAAAAATTTTATATTTTAATTAATTTTAAAATTTTGATAAAATAAATATTATAAAGTATTTGGAAAATTATTACCGTTTCTTAACTATTACAGACTTTTTCGTTGGAAATTCCCACTCTTATCATTTTGGTTCCCCTCTTACCAAATGCTATTCCTCTGTACTCATTGCAAACTCCCGCTAATAATAATTCTATGTTTACATACTGTTCAGTGAAATAACTTTAATAAATATGAATGAAATGTTGATTAATGTCTTCAATCAAAGAACTAATGCTAGAATAAGTCATGATTTAAAAGAAAAGATAATTAAAAGAATGGATTCAATGGTATGAGTGGCGTAAATGTGTTCAAAGTTTGAGTCAATAAAAGGGAATTTGTTTATGAGAAAAAATGGTACGCAATTTGACAAAAAGGGAGAATCATTTGGTAAAACGGGAATTTCAACTGAAAAATACTGTAATAAGTAAACTATAGTTTTATTTGTCTTATTAATATGAAAGTTAATTTTAATTCTCTATTTTTTCTTGATTCATAATTTGAGGAAAGGTATTAATTTGTTTATTTTATCTAGACAAATGAGTTAAAGCAAGTGGCCCGGATGTTAGCGGATGAGCCCAGAAAAAACTACGAAAACTCCCGAATATCAAATGATTATAAGTCGGAGAGAATTGTTATAATAACCCAAAGGGATAAACCAGTTTTAATGGCAAAAACTATGACAACTGAAGTGAAAGAATATCCGTTACTTCTGATTCCAAAAGAAGAGATAAGAGATACCTGTGCTGCTGGTGATGCCCTAATTGGAGGCTTTCTGGCCATGTATATCGATGGAAGAGATCTTGACTTTTGTATTAAGTGCGGCATCTATTGTGCGTCGCAGAGCTTAAAACAAATTGGATCCTCTCTTCCCAAAGATATGAATTTCAAAACATAGACTAATAATTTTTGAGTTCATTTAATGGCATTTTTTACAAATACCCTCGGAATTACCAAGATCAGATACAGATTCTCAGATATAATCAGTTAATTAATAGCATTGACAAACAACTATTAGTAACCATGGCTATTTGAAATAGTTAAAAATGATAATCCTTTAAGCTTCATATCCTTGCTCATATTTAATGTACACAAATATTTAAAGTTTCAGTGAATTTTAATATCAATTTCTGTCTCTCTCTTTATCAGATCAAAGAGTGTTTTGTAATTATGTAATAATTGAATGGAGTGTTTGGTTTTATCTTAGATTTCCTGCTTAAATCAAATCTTGATTGTACCTTGATCATATCAAGTTGAAAATAAAATATCAATTTAATTGATTTAAATGTGTTTTAGGATAAATCCACAAAAATTATTAAAGTTTAGTCTAAATAAGTGTTTAAACTATTTGTTTAGAAATCATGAAATAAAGTTAACAAACGATAATATATATGCAAAATATATGTAAATGATGTTTGAATCCTGTGCTCAACGCATGATTACATTCATAATTGATTATGACTTTTGTCTTAATATACCGTTAATATATTGACAGTTTCTATGTCAAGGACAATAAACTCCCAAAATTGAGGATTTCATTGATCAGTACTAATCTCATTGCAATTCTGTCACGTAATCTACTAATTAAACAACAGGAAAGACTATTAATGCTAATTAACAGACAATACTTCCCAAGACTATTGACTATTAACTAAAGGATTTTCAAATGAATGCATTCGATAAATAAGACTAAAAATTGAATTTTCAATAACTTTTCAATAATTAAATATTTCTAAACTTAGTTTTTAAAAACATTTTAAAAGGTTTTCGATAATTCTTTACTTAACATTCAGTCAAACGTTTTTCAATAAAAGTTTTTTTTTCTTATTTTTTTCATAGAAATCCTTCTAAAAACTTATTATTTATTATTTAATATCTTAACTATTGTTGTGTAAGACTTTTATAATTAACGTAATAGAATTCAAACTAATTATTTCATAAACTGTTAATTGTATTGAATAGCTTTCATAGACTTAAATAGACTTCATTGAAATATGCGCTCGAATTCAATCCAATTTCATTGAATTCATTTCTTAAAGAATTTGAGTCAAGAGTTGTAAGTTTTCACTCAAATTCTGTTCAATTGATTTTTTTTATTAACCTTGTTTGTTGTGCTTGTTCAATTATTTTCAATTTTTCAATACATAATAAGATAAAAAAAAGTGTGCAAGTATAAATTACAAAATGAATTCAACAATTTTAAGTCTCCAATATATGAGTTATTCGATTATATCATTAGTACTTCAAAGAGATTTATTGCACAAATCAATTGCTCAGAGAAGTGAATGGATGGACAGTTATCACTACGTTATTATTGGTTCGGGTTCTGCCGGTGCTATTGTTGCCAAGAGATTAGCTGAAGATCCGCGGATTAGAGTCTTATTACTGGAGGCCGGCGGACCTCAAAGTATACGTACAGATATGCCTACACTTTATCCTACATTTTTGGGGACAGAATATGATTGGAATTATTTATCTGAACCACAAAAATTTATGGGTTTGTCGTATATCGAGAAAAGACAAACTGAACCGCGGGGTAAATTTTTAATCAATTTTTTTACTCATATGAATTTGAAGTACTGTTAAGGGAAGGCAATCGGCGGCACTTCAACTATCAATTATATGGTATATAATAGAGGAAATCGTCGCGATTATGATAAGTGGGCTAAAGAGTATGGCGCCCGCGGATGGAATTATGATCAGGTTTTGCCATTTTTCAAAAAGAGTGAAAATAATAGTGACTACCAATTGGTTGAAGAAAATCGTGGATATCACGGAACCAGTGGACCCATCGGTGTCTCATCTAAGAAAGAATTGCCATTAATTCTGGAATCATATCAAAGAGCACTGAATGGGTTGGGTTTAGACACAATAGACATCAATGGTAAACGACAATTGGGCACAGGTTTAATACAATTTACAATAAAAGATGACGTCCGTTCGGGAACTGGCAATGAATATCTATTACCAAATATGCATAAAAACAATTTGCATATTCTGTGCCATTCAATGGTAACTAAAATACTATTTAAAGGGAAGACTGCAATTGGAGTAGAATTTAATCGTTTTGGAGTTAAAAACAAAGTCTTCGCTGAAATGGAAGTAATTGTTTCAGCCGGTAAGCAATTATCTTGAAATGAACTTGATTATATTAACTTGTTAAAATATTAGGAGCAATTGGTTCACCAAAATTACTAATGCTATCGGGAATCGGCCCAAGATCTCACCTCAAGTCATTGAATATTCCAGTGATCATTGATTTGCCGGTTGGGGAACACCTTAAGGATCATGTGGTCGTTCCCTTCTATTTTCTTATGAAAAACGACACATCCATTGGAATAACACCAGAGTTAACATCTGAACAATTTTATGATTACTATAACTTAAAAAGAGGTCCATTAGTGCAGTTCCCAAAGACATTGACTTACTATAGCACCGAACAAAATGACAATGATGAATATCCTGATACTTGTATTTACGCATGGCTTGAGAGCTATGTATCCGACGTTTCAAAAATGGTTTCACGTTTTGAGAAACCTATGAGAAAACAGTGGGAAGACTATTATCGACTCTTTCTTAACCGAAAGTATTTCTATGCGGCCGTATCTGTAGTTCGCATTAAATCCGAAGGTTATGTCAGACTCAAGTCGACGGATCCCTTTGAGAACCCTATAATTGATCCAAAGTATCTAAACGTTAAGCAAGACTTCGACGCTTTTGTAGATATAATTAAATTCTTTTATTATATCATTGAAATGACTTCTTTCGGAAAGAATGTGCAGATTCCGCCTCCAATGCCCGGTTGCAACTACTGTAAGGATAGACCTCTCCATGAATGCGATTCTTACGCAAAATGTCTGATACGTCAAATTGGTTTACGTGACTATCATTTAGCCGGCAGTTGTCGTATGGGTGCTGCCAACAGACCCGACACTGTTGTCGATGAAAAACTAAGAGTTAAAGGCATTAAAAAGTTAAGAGTTGTTGACTCGAGTGTTATGCCTGATATGGTTAACGCCAACACAAATGCCGCCTCTATTATGATCGGTGAAAAGGGGGCCCATATTATCAAAGAAGACAACAGAAAGATTTTTGATGCAAATGATTTCGATCACTTTGACCACCTTGAACAAATTGACTATGTCCATTTTCATGAATAATATCAATTTTAGCTTACAGTAAAAACGCTTCTTATTTCAATATATCCGACTGCTATTTCTAACTCATTGTTAGTTTCCAACTCCTATTTCCATTTTTACAACTCTTTTTTCAAAATTCAATAATAAGCGTTTTTTCAATACAAAAATATTTATTATAGAAATATTACAAATAAATAAATCTTTTTAAAGTTAGCTCTCAATTACTTCTCTCATAAGACAATTCAAAAATATTTAATATTATTTCAATCATTAGTTTTCGCACTTCATTTGTAATGATTTGTTTATGTCTTAATGTCTGTTATCAACCTCATTAAGATCTATTACTTCCATTTTTAAGACAATGAGTTCAGTGTTTACAAATAGTTTACAACATAAGTAATATAAGGTATGCATTTTGTAGTGATAGAAGTTTAGAGCGTAATAGCTCTTTAGAGGCTCTAAACTTCTATCACTACAAAATGCATACCTAATAATTGAAGGTTGTTTTGTACTTGTTCTTTTGGAAATTTTATTAATTCATTAAAGTTTTAATAGTTTATTTAATTTAAAATCAAACATCTCTGTATAAGTAATATGAGTAAGCTTATCAATAATGAATAAATAACAGGGTGAATTTGACTATTTTTATGAGTAAGAAAATCAAAAATCAATGAAATAGTATTACAAACAATTCAATTTCACTTTTAATTTATTTAATTTTGATAGACTTTTGATAGAATTATTCATATTATTCATTATCTAAACTTTACTTTAATTCATTGATATTCTATTCATAATTTTTAATCTTACTATAAATTTTGAATTCCGATATTCGTATGAAGGAATGGCCATTTGGATAGTGTGATGATTTATTTTTGTTCATTTAAACAAGTTGAATTGAATGATATTGGTCAATTTTCAATATCAGGCGGACACCTTATTTAAATGCCTATTAAGTAAATTAGATACCTTTGAGTTTCTTTTCCATTGGAATCCATGTTATAAATAAGGGCCTTATATAGAAAGTTTATATAATGAAAACACTTAATAAAACCTCTTAATAGCGAACAAAATTTGCGCTCTCGAGTCGTTTACATTTGAGAGATTTTACTGTATTTTAATATCAGCTGTTCTTCACTTCACAACGAATTCAAATAAAATTCAGTTTATTATTAGATAATATAATTTAGATTTGAAATGAAATCATAATTTGATTTATCCCTAAATTATCCCAAAATTTTATTAGATTTTATTTAAACTCATTATATATAGAAATAAGTCATTGGATTAAAAATGTAATTAAATGAGTTATTGACAGAAAAAGTCATGGATTGACATCTTTTTAAAAAGATTGACTCAAATTTTAATTGAATTGAATGGTATGGAGAGGTTAGCCATCATTTGACCACAGATTAAATCCATGAATGGATATAATGAGACGAAATGTCATCAAATTGTGTCGAAAGCGTCCATTAGTTGTGTTGACGATTATCTCGTGTTTAGTCATTGCAAACATTTTCGGTGTTTTTATCCATCCGTTTGAAGTCGATTTCAACACTAATTTTAGTTATCCTTTAGATCTGAAGAATTTTCGTGATATCATTGAAGTGATTAAAGACAAACAATTAAATGAAAACAAATACTCTCTTATTAATTATGACATCAAAGAACTGCCAAAAGCTATTAATGAGTATAATTATAGATATATTATCCGTAATGAGAAGAAGTGCTACAAATCTAAGACAAACAAAAATCAAAATATCATAAAAAGTGAAGAACCGATAAAAAGTAATTCCTTAGAAGAAGTGACGCTTTTAATAGTAGTGAAGAGCGCTCTCAACAACATTGAGGCCCGAAATGCTATTCGCAAGAGTTGGGGATTTGAACAAAGATTCTCAGATGTGATCATAAGAAGAATTTTTATTTTAGGCAATTGTTTGGACAGAAGTGATATAATTGAGTGTCGGGACCGCATCGACGATGAGTCACAAACACATAAAGATATTGTTTCGGTTGACTTCGTCGACACTTACTATAATAATACAATTAAAACAATGGTTGCCATGAAATGGGTGGTCAACTATTGTCCAACTGCTCAGTACATACTCTTTGTTGACGACGACTATTATATTTCGATTAAAAATCTTCTGAAATTCATTCGAAACCCAACTCAAGGAATTCCTATTATTTCAACTAATTCTTTAGATTCAGAATCTTATACTTTTGACGGAAGACTTTACACGGGTTTTGCCTTTCCGTTCTCTTCTCCTCTTAGACACAAACCAAGTAAATGGTTTGTATCTCTTGAAGAATATCCGTATTCAAAATACCCGCCATATGTAACGGCCGGTGCTTTTGTTTTAACGAATCTCTCACTGATTGAAATGCATTTCGCGAGTCTTTACACAAAACATTTCCGTTTTGATGACATTTATGTCGGAATTTTAGCAAAAAAGTTGTCAATAGTTCCGATTCATTGCGAGAATTTTCACTTTTGGCCCTTCAGTTATGATTCCTCGAAATACTCGGATGTGATCGCATCGCATGGATTCAGTGATCCGAAACATCTACTGTTCAGTTGGAATCAACAAAAATCTTTGGGAAACGCCTGACTTTAGTTTCTAATCAGTGAACAATTGACTGCTTTTTTATAGATAATAAACTTTAACTTCAATTTTTCGGTGTTTTCCAAATAAATCTATTATTTATCAAATAGTTATCTAATAGTTATCTAATAAATTAATAAAATAAATATTATTAAAATAAAATAATCACTTATTTTCAGTTAAAGTAATCCACTAATTGGTAAAACTTATGTTATGAATCAAACTTATGATATCAATCTGAAGGTCCTCTAAATTTGACTAAAGTATAGAATTATAAAAATTATAAAAAATTAATTTCTGATGAATTTCATACTAAACTTTTTAAATTATAAGAGAATGAAGGGATTCACTACTTTTTATCTCATTATTAAAGATATTTAAACTAATTGAACTAAAAAGGATTTGTTGCCGAACAGACTCGAGATTATTATTAAAATTTGTAATTAAGTGGTAAAAGTTATAGACATTAATTAGCGGCACTTTTAACCAAATTAACTTTCAATAAAACTATTTATTTAATTGAAATTAAGAAAATGAGTGAAAACAAATCTTATCAAATAAATTGATAACAATATATCCAATAGAATATCCATCGCTTAGAGATTTAAACTATAAGTTAAGGTCAAAGACTGCATTATTTATATACTTTTGATATCATTTATGATTTGTATTCAATCATTTAAAGTGTATTAAATGTAAGGATCATAAAAATCTCATTTTTATTGTCTCATTTAAAGACAATTTTAATTTAAATTAAAAATGAGTGAAAAGCGGAACAAAGAGTTTGTTCTCAGAGATTCTCGACTTACGTAAGAAAACAATTTGTTGTCAAATAAAGGGTTAATTTTTTAATTGTTTTAATAAACATTTTTTTTTTCTTAATATTCAGGGAATTATTTCGTTCGAATAAAGACATTCAGTCGGCATATAATCTCTGTTTCTCTATATTTCTTATATTATGTGCGACAACCGCTGCATATTATTTGTTAGACACCACAAAGTAAGTCATCAAACAATTGAAGAATTGTCTTCAACTAAACTAATATAAAAATTGAGATTTTATGAAGATTTGTCGTGGCTTTCCTGGTGTTTTGGAGGCTCTCGTTTTTATATTTTGTGCTTATGTTGGCTTAAAATGCAATTGAGTGCAATTCTCATATTATATCCCGTCATGAGAATATGGTTATGGACACAAATGCAGACAAAAATGGGGATAAAATATCATAATTTGATTAATTCGAGTAAAATTCTGACGGAAATAATTTGAAAATAATAAGTTTTTATTATTATTAGGAATCGGCAATACTTTGTTAACACTATTTAGTGTTTTCTATCAAATTCTTTTATTTTGGTTTGGATTTGATTTTATTCTCAATCATTTTCTTTCACCCGTTTGTGTGTTTGCCTTTCTTTGTGAACAGGTATTAAAAGACTTATTAAAAGTATTTAATATTTAAATGTAATACAGATTAGGCTTTCAATGAAAAGTTATTCGTTTATTGAAGAAAATCGTAACCGTCCTCTCTATATATCCAAAGGTATGGTTCAGACATTCATTTGACTTAAACTAAATATTATATTCTATAGAAAAAATATGTCTCCCATATCCCACTTTTAACCATTTTTTGTATTTTTTGGTGGCCCCGACACTTATCTATAGAGACCAATATATCAGGTAATAACTTATTACTAATAACACTTAAATGACTTAACAGTCAAAACTAATACAGTATTACTAATACTAAAATTTAAATTATATAATAAATTTTCAAGAATTTCTAACTAATAATGAAATGATTGAAAAATAAGTTTACATAAATAGTCATTAGTTATGATTGGAATTTTTAAGAATTGGGCTTAATTGAAATGAATTGACCAGGAATAATGTCAAATATTAATGTTTAATTAATATGAATATTCATTGAAAGCTTTTACATTTTGATAGTCATTATTAATAGCCTTTTGGTCACTGCTTTTCTTTAAAGTATAGATTTGATCATACAATACATAGTATGTCAATATTGAACTGTTATTAATTGGAATATCATTAAAGGGTTTATTTAAAAGTTGACTAAATAATAGTATATAAGAACATTTAATTTAATGCCCCCAAATAGTATCTCCAATTCCAATAGTAAATTATTAGTAATGACTATTAATAATACAATTCTATAGTAATTTTGGAATATATTTTAATACATCATATAATCAATGCTTTTATAAAGAAATGATCAGTTTCATTGGAAACTTGTGTTTTGGTATTTCCTTCAAGTATTTGCTGTGATATTTATGATGTTTGCAATAACTAAACATTACGTCGAAGACAATTATCGGTTGACAGGAATTAAAGCATTTGAAATGAAGAAATTAATTTACTTATTATTGAGCGGAGCTCTCATTGGATTTCAATTATCTGTGTTTTTATTTTACGGATTCCTTCACTGTTGGCTCAACGCCTTCGCAGAAATGCTAAGGTTCGGGGACCGACAGTTTTATACCGATTGGTGGAACTGCACTGAATTCACTACATTTTATCGAAAATGGAATATTGTTGTCCACCAATGGCTCAGAGAATATATTTATGACAAGAGTTTGCAGGTTAACACAATTTTCTATAAATTTTATTAAGCAAACTTTTTATTTAATTTCAGTTGACTGGGAATCGGGGATCGGCGGCTCTCGTCGTTTTCTTTGTGTCGGCTGTCATTCATGAATACATTTTAGCCCTTTCTTTTGGTTACTTTTTGCCGGTTCTCTTCTCGTTTTATTTCATTGTTGGCGGTAATCAAATACTTAATCATCTTTTCATTTATCATTTAAAATATACAAAACTTATTTATAACAATAGGATTGGGATAATAATAAATGGGATGCGCTGTAGGTTTGTTGCAATCATTCCTCTCTATTTTTAAGTTAAGATTCTTATATTCTTAACTTAAGAATATATAGAAATAATTGCTTTAAAAGTAATTTCACTCATATTTTGCTCAAAATATTTTTTGTTTTATTATTTTTCGTTAATATATTTTAATTGTCTTTAATTAGTCATAAATTAGTTTTCTTTAAAGCAGTTAAAATGAATTTAAATAATGATATGTTATTAATAATTTATTATTCAATTATTAGTTAATTTTAATTATCTTTTATTGTTCTTAAAAAGAATAATTTAAAAAATATATATAATTTAAATACGAATTTTT
>JAQFZL010001261.1:0-10984 GCA_034695685.1 Galumna lanceata | reverse complement strand
AGTACGTCAACCGCTAAAAATTTAGTTGACGTTATAGAGGGGTTTCCATAATAGAGGGATGAAGTACTAGAGGTTTATCTGTAGTTTTAAAAATATATGAAAAAAATTTTTGTAACTTTACTCAAATGATTAGACATTCGATATAAAGTCATATTAAAGGGTATATCAAAGTATCGATTAGTGTCGACAACAAAAAATTAAAATTTTAAATTTTCTTAAATTCTTTTCAAAAATTTTCATCCCTTTTAGTATTAGTTTTCATAATAATTAGACGTCTTTTGAAAAAATCCTTTTATTGAATCAACTAATGGTTTGAGAACAGAGCAGACCATCGAAAGGACAATAGAGGGCACAGACTATCTCTGCTTTTTAACAATAATTGGTTTAACGATAATTTATAGTCAACTTAATAGAAAACTTATTGGAACAGTTGGGGAGAGGGAGAGGGTGAGAGAGAGAGAGAGAGAGAGAGTCAGAGGGAGAGAGGATGAGAGGGAGAGAAGATGAGAGGGAGAAAGAGTGAGGGAGGGAGAAAGTAAAGTGGTCAAGAGTATTAATATCTATTTAAATGAGTTTTGTTTTAAAACATTTTCATAACTTTTGATTAAATATATGAAAATATATGGCAATGAATAGTAGATAATTATATGGCATAATGTAAACAAAAAAAAAGTATATTTATAACCATGTTAATTAATTTTCTCCAAACCCATTAAGAAAATCATTGTGAAGAACAATAATATAATTTTTTGATTAGCTTGTTAAATTAACATTTTCAAAAGATGTAATTTTAACCATGCAAATATAAGTCTTTATTGTTTACTTTATGTAACGAATTGCATAAAATTAACACAAAAGTGGATTATATTAGAATACACGGCATGTCATATACCTTAACTATTTTAAAATAATTGATAGTTTAGTTGATCTTGGTTATTGTTGTTTAAAATCAATAGTCAATATACAAACACCAGTAATGTTGAAGTGAACTGAAAATCGATGAAACAGTTGCGTACATCAGCTGAAGATATAAAACGTTAATTGCTTATAATACTATTGGCACTGCAGTCATCCGTGCAATGAAAAAATACAAGCAATCAATTTATTACTCAAATGGCAGTTCAATAAAACTGTCTTTGAGTTTGTGGTCCACTGTTTATGTGTTGAACCGATTCTTTTAGTCATTCATAATAACTATCTGTCTTTGAGGCGAGAGTTAAGCCAATATTAAAATACTATACATTAATGAATATATGGCTTGAATTGTGTGCCGCTAATCATCTAATTATTATTACTATTATTATTATTATTATTATTATTGGCTCCAAATATATCAAACATACAAAACATATGGACTTAAGTTTACACAAATAGAGTCCGAACACATTTCTAGTCATTGATGTGTAAATTTTGCTTATAATTAGAAATTACATCTTTTACTCATTCTTTAGAAATGGTTAGTCATTTCAGACACCATAAGTGATTGGCTGAGACCCAAATCAAACCCTTATTATAATACATGTATTGCTTACATAAATGTTAATCTTTTATCCAACTTATAGTTCAACTAATAGTTTACTTTCTTTAAAACAAGTATAGAAAATAAAAGATAATATAAAAGGTTAACAAAATCAATCTTGCAACTTTTATCAAAATAAAGGCATATATCATTTCATACTTGACGTACTTTTATAAAATTAAACAAATGTTCATTTTATAAATAATCATATAATCTAGCATCAAATCTAAATCTTGTTCAATCAAATTATTAAAATTAAATAATGAAAAAGAGTATATAAATGGCCAATAAATTCAATATGAGATAAAACGATTAATATCTGATAATATTTTTAGTGAGCAAGGTTAAATATTTAAATATAAAAGATAATTCTGTGTTATTATATATTTTATTTATGAGAAAAAGCCTTTCAATGCGTCATAATTTTGAAAAAATAATTTGAAAATTACTTACGAATTAAAATATAATATAAATATGTGTTAAACCGAAAATATTTCTTAGATAAGATTTTTTTAATAAATAAAAACTTCCAATAATTGATGGCTAGAGTGAAGATTCATTAAAACGTTCTTTTTTTAAGTCAAAACTATTTTATTTATTCATACATTTATTAATGAATTCTGTTTTTAATTAATGAAATTCCTTTGAATATCTCAGATAATCTAAAAAATATTTAATTCCAAAAATGTGATAATTTATGAATTATTTAAATCCAATAGAAGTTTGAAATTTTTCAAATGAAATGTAATATATTATTCTTAATTCCAAATGTCATTCGTTGCCATTCATTGACACTCTTTCTCTTAATTTTCAAACTATGGATATCAGGAAAAAGCAATTCAAGTGCTATAGAATTATATTTCAATATATTTTTGTATAAATGTAGGGCTTTTGGACAATCAAATAATCGACTAAATTATTGAGTTATAAAAGTTGAGCCGAAAGTAGAATAAGAGAATTGAAATAAACATTAAATTTTTGTTTTAATTAAATTATTTGAATCAAACGAAAAGTTGAAGAATAGAAATACTATTAATTTTTATTGCTCTGAAAATTTCAATTTTCTAATTAATGTTTTGGAAATTTATTTCATTATAAAAATAAATATACTTTTTTCTCATTACAATAAGAATTAAATCGATTTTGTTTTTCACTATATATCAGTCACGGCCAACATTAGGCCAATAGGGGGGGGTCTGACAAACCCCCCCCCTTTTAGAGAAACTTGGTCATATATTTAATAAATGAAATCTAACAGAAACCCACTTAAGTCAAAACAATTGGTTACGACTGATATATACATATATATTGAAATATATGTCTGATTTTCAATATATATATATTTGCAGTAAATTAAGTCTGATATCCATCTATTGATGAGTTCGACTTCTAAGTGATGTCGAGTTTTATTCGATTAGTTTTGACTAAATAGAGGCCGAATCGGTTCACATGTAAGTTATTCAAACATTTTGTGAGTTCAGAGCACTTTATTTATACGTTGGGCTCACAATAAAACCGATTTCTTCAGGAAAAAAGTGAATATAACAGAAAAAATACTGCAATAAGACAGACATTAATAATATTTATAAGTCTGGAAGAGAGGAATCCTAATATCATATCATAAGATAAAGAAATGGTTCCAACGAGAAGACTATACGATTATTATTATTCACAATTTATTCAATGATAGCACAGAATGAAAAAATCTATTAAATTAAATGAAGAAATGAATGAAAAATATTAAGAGTAATTACATTATACAAACTTTGCTCTCTCTCTCTCTCTCTTTCACACACACACACATATACATACATACATACATACACTCACTTTCACTCTCTCTTTCTCTCTCTCTCGACATAAAACATAACGATTTTAGAAAAGTTCAAGAATTATGATTTATAAAAACTAATACAAATAAATTCTATTTTATTCCAAAGTATTTATGGCTACAAAATATCAAAACTACGTTAAAACCATTTTCACTGCTTTTAAATATCAATTGAATTATTATAATGTCTGACAATTGTAAAATGTCTTCGTATCAAACTTATAGTTTTATAAGATCAGTTAAATAATATTTTACTTTTTTTTTCATTAAAGCAGAGAAGCATAAATAATCTAGGTATATGTATTTTTTAGCTTAGCTCTGATTATATTGAATATCAGTGTTTGCACTACATTTCAAATATAATTTTATTTCTAATTTTAGTTTAAGAGATATATATTTGAGATTCTTATTGATAGTTGTTTTAAATTTTGCAAAAATTTGTGAATTTCTAAGCGATTAATATTATTTAACATTTGAGTGAAGCAGAAAATCCACAATCAAATTGAAATTTCATTCACTGAGACTTAAAAGTGTCTTAACTTATATTCGAAGCGTTTATTAATTTGTAGTCATTTTTGAAATAAGAATTTGAAGTGAAAGCAAAAAATGAATACAAAAGTCATATCAATTTGACTCTTAATTCAGAAAAAAGTCCCATTTTTAAGCAATTTTTGACAGAAGAGAAGAGAGGAAAACTTCCGATTCATTAGTTGTCAATCAGAAAATGCAATTCTAATGCAGAATATTATATAATTTGAAACACATTTCTAACAATAAAATGTCAGAAAAAATTCATTTCTTATCATTTTTGTTAAAATCAATAATGAATTTCGAAAAAAAACTTAAATAAAAAATTATTTTAAAGGTTTGATATTCAAAGCAATTCAGACATTACTGGAGTTTAACACTGGAAGAGATGTTAAAAGAGATGAGAGAAGTGGAAGAAAAGTAAGAAATAAGGAATAAGTGGTAAAGAAAAATATTTATGCGTCCAATGAAAACGACGACAGAAATGCTTCGATTCTATTAAACAGTATATAAAAAATCATTTCTACTTCTCTTAAGCTTTGATTCAGAGAATTGCTTAAAGACTTGTTTTGAAATTAAGAGAGAAGAGGGAAATACTGTCAATAACGACAAACCAGTATAAAAGAAGAGGAGAAAAGAGGAGAGGGAAGAGGAGAGAGAAGAGGAGAGAGAAGAGGAGAGAGAATAGGAGAGAGAATGAGAGGGAATTCATTGATGTTCTGTTTTATCGAAAGAGAGGTGAATGGGATAGGATTTGAATGATGAGGAAAAGTCATTAAATAGTTAGAAACTAAGGGAAAGGCTTATTCTTTAGTGAATAGTATTGAAAAAGAGCGACGAGAGAGGGATCGATACAAATTGGAGTTGGATTTAGCTCTGGTTTGAATAGTTTTCGATAGAAAATCAAACACTAATAGCAATAACGACGAACTCTGCAAAAGAGATACTCTGTATTAGATGTGGTGCTGAGAAAGAGTACGTGTAATGTGGTCTGAAAGGGGGAATTGTTATATTGATCACTATGGAAACTCTTGGATGCATTTACCAAATTAACCATCAATAAATCAATCGAATCCTTTGCAGTCGAACAGCGCTATAAAGGGCAACGAGGCCTGTGCTCACTGCACCGCCACTATTGCCGATCCGAATTAATTGAACCCCAGCTCTAAATTCTCAAGAGAACAGAATAGGATTGCAATACAACTGAAATACCAGTACAATACCAGTGCAATAAGATAGCGATTGCCAATAAAAAGCAACTAATGTTAACGTAATACCAATTCTATTATATTATATAAATTCTATATAAAGTTATAGTTATATAAATTGAAGTCCAGTATCGATGTTTCAAAGTTTCTGTTTTCTCCTAATTTTGTCAAATTTAAAGCATATTTTTGGCAAAACAACTGCTATTCAGAGACATTCCGTTATGGAAAAAAAACTTATCAAATGTATGGTTAGATAGAAGTAAAGAGAGTTCACAGCATAACATCATAACCATATAAAAGCATATTTCGATATCATAATAATCGAGAACATGTCAATAGAAACTTGAGAATTGATGGCTGTTAAGGCTGTTCACAATACACAACTCTGGGCCATATGGTTGTGCTCTTATGGCCTAACGTTATGAGTGAATAATAATCATCAAAATAGCGTTCAAAGTATTACCAAAAAATGTATGATTAGCTTTGATGTGAATGCGTGCCAATTGACGAACACAACGACCACTACTTGTCTATTACATCATAGAATTGGTGTTTTTGCTCTTTTGTGGCATCTCCTCAATCGGAGTGCCATTAGAGGCACGAAAGTAATACCAATCAATGACTGTTTCAATCCCATCAAGTTTTACTTCTTTCGCTATTCTGTGCAATATATGACCTCTACTACTGATAGAAATCATGACTACTGTTTACCCGAAAGACATTAATAATTACATAACTTTTATTTAATATTATTTAAAATATTTTAACATAAACTCTGAGAAAATTATTGATTTGAAATTAATTGAAAAAAATATAATTTATGACTAAAATTAAGGGAAAAATATTGAAAACAATTGAAAAGGCCTTCATTTGAAAGTAAATCAGCGGTGAAGCGCTCTTTTGCGAGTCTTTATGACTATAATAATAAGAAGGAATATAATATTTTATGTCATTCCGGCATTTGGCTCAATAGCGGTACATGCATTGAGGCATTGAGAATACATCCATTGCCTCATCACTGGCTCATCATTTCAATAGCCATAGCCATCAATGAAATGTGAATCGCAATCGAATGGCAAAACTCAGAGAAATAGAGACCAAAACAAATGAAGTGAAAGCAATAGATTCAGGTTTGAGTGCAGAATAAATTCACAAATGATAGTGATTTTGATGCGGATGTAGAAAACGCAGACCCGTCCCATCCATATATTGAATGAGAAAACGATAAATAAAAAAAGGGCAGCAATAGATTGAATGTAAAAAATAGTTTTAAAACCGCAAAAAACAGTATCCCATCATTGGTTTAACATTGATGTGTGTGTTTGTGCCCATTTTGTAGCTAGCTGAAGCGTGAAACGCACGCACCTAACTGGAAATTCATGAAAGCCTAAAACGCCAATCTCTTCTGGGCTGTGGACTAACTCACACACACATACACGTAGTCAATACACACATTGCATTCCAATATTGCTTTATTGCTGTTCAGCATTAACTGCATTTTGTGATGAATTGCGATACTTTTCATACGTTAATTGCAAAAACTTTTTACTCATTCAAAGCCTTTTTTCATTAATAAATATATGATATGGAAAATCGTATTAATATATCGCTTAAAGTATATAATATTCAATACTAACAAAATATTCTGTTCTTTACTTATTTTAATGTTACACTCTATAAGTGCCAAAAGTTGATGAACAGTGAAAAGTGATTGGAGTGCAAAAATTATTTGACGATACCATCAAAATTAAAAATGTGAACAATTTTTACATTAAAAACTTATCACAATTTAAACATATAATATAAAACACCTCTACTGAGAGAAACCCTATTATTAACCTATTATTCTATTTGTATTTTTTAATTCACTTTTGTATAAAGTTCTCTCTCTCTCCCTCCCTCTCTCTCTCTACCCTCCCTCTCCCTCAGTATCCCTCCCTCTATTGCCTTCTCCCAAAAAATGTAATGGTTAATGAAGTTGACATTTAATTTGATTAGAATCAGTGCTTATTTATACAGATAATGGTCTAGAGATTGGTCTTTAATAGAGTGTCGTCTTGTCTACAGGTAAGGGAGGGAGAGAGGGCAGAGTGAGGGCAATGGTTAGGCAATAGTGAGACAATTAGATAAACATGGTAACAGTTAAAGTATATTTAATGTTAGACAAGACCAGAGTGTATTTTCCCCCTGAGTGCGATACAGATGTCTTTGAGGAGGAAAACAGTTTGAATGGTTGCAAACGAGCGTAAAAACACTTTACACAACACATAGAGTGAGAGCAAACTTAAAGATTCTTTTTTGCTTAACTCTCTTTTCAATGAGAGAATAGGCTCTGAACGGCACTAGTATTTCAGTTAAGTTAAGCTTTACGTTCGGCGATGATTATGTTGACAGACCCTATCATTAGATCATAGCTATGCCGACGGTTCGCTTCACTTATTGATCCGACGAACTGAACGACTGACTACTTCTGACAAAACAGTTGGATTCATAGCCCATTGCCTGTCATTACAGTTATTATTACTTTATTATCAATAATTTTATTATTCTTTACATTTATTTCAGATATAAGTTTATTGTATTCTAATACTCAAAAAACTTATCATTTTGTGTTGTTTTCAATGAGTATAACACAAAAGGTATTATCGTTTTGTCGTCGAACACAAAAGTCTACATAAAAAACATATTATAATTAAATGTGTATTTTATGCTTATATTCCTATCGAATAACTAAACGAAATAAATATTTTATGTAATCGACAAACAAAATGTTTATTATTTTAATTTTCAAATTGAAAAATATATCTCATATGAAATGATAGGAAAAAATCATTTATTCGATAATATATTTTTACAGTAAATACTCAAATGTTATCCAAGTATCAAATGCTATGACTAATAGGAATAAAATAATTGCCACTAAATTGAGATCGTTGTAACCGTTATAACTGTTGTATCTCATGATTCTGTCGGTACCATTTGGTGCCATCCATTGCTCTTATATTGATGTGAAAAAATCAATCGATAGATCGATAAAATTGATTACTGAATGTTTGGTATTGAAGAGGGACAGAGAGTGCAATGAAAGCTGAGTGCAATACATGGGTTGGGCTCACAATAGCGCACTAACAACCAAAGAGTGAGAGAAATGCATTATTGCATTGCATTGAGAGCCGCTTCCAATTTTTCCTTTCAATACATCAGACGATCAATCGATAAATATGGTTGAGGTGTATGTGCGACAAAACTTGTGTAATATTCTGCATTTGGCAGCAGAGTCTGCACTGGCATACAATACCATTCTCTCTCTCTCTCTCTCTCTCTCTCTCTCTCTCTCTCTCTCTCTCTCTCTCGCAATGGAATTGGCGTTGAGATCATTGGTAAACTCAATTTTCAATTCTGATGGTGTGTTTATGCAAAGAATGTTAAATCGACATAAAATAGTACCGAAATGTTTCTCTTGCCTGAACTGCATTTCCAACAACACTGTTGTCAGTAAAGAGCACAGACTAAGAGTTAGAGAGAAGGAAAGGCTTCGAAAAAGCTATTGAAAGCTCAAAGAAAAGAGTCTGAGATTTGGTTTTGTTTACAAATTTGAGAATAAAATGGAGAGAATTACTTATATTTTGATTCAAAGCATTCTCTCGTTTGGATAAAACGGACAAAAGAGCAGTGAAACCAAAATACAGTCATTTCTAATAGCAATGAAGGGGACAATCCTTTAATTCTTGGCAATCTGTGCTATTCTGTGCCACTACTCAAAGTGTTCTCTACACTCAATAGTAGAGGAAATACTTGATATTATATAAAAAGAAGGCCTTCAATGATTGAATGGGTGTTCAGTCCATCAATTTTTATTCTGATTTGTGCCGTTCTATCACTGGTTAACCGATAATATGAATCACAAGTAGGCATTTCTATGGAATCAATCAGTATTCCAATTGATTAGGTGATCGATCAGCACAATTATCCAGGCAAATGATCGATCTAACTTTTTAGTTGATTTACCAAAACATCAAATGAATAAAGAAATGATTTTCAATGGCTTTCCAATGGGTTCACAGCTTTAAGCTTTTCATTTATTATTTAAAGTGAACGTCAAGTTTTTGCTCACATTTTTCTTTATATAAATTTTATGTATTCGTCAATATTTCAGATTAAATTTCTCGTCTTTTTGTGCAATTTATTCGACAGATTCGTCGGTCTTTTCTTTTGGTTAGATTTGAAATTTTTCATTCAAAAGGCAAACATTGAGTTTTGAAACTTCGATCGAATAACGAAAACTGAATAATAATCAAAATATCGATTATTGGCTCAAATATGGCAACCGATCGATCAATAGCTCCGATCGACAGAAATTCAAACCAAACAAATTCATATGTTTTTTGATTTGAAAAGTAGTCAAAAGATAAGCGAATCGTTTTGTTATTTGCATTGATTTCCTAATAATCGCCGGAAATATTTCTAAACTTTCATTTCTATTGTGACGAATGAAAACAGATTTTCTCAAACATATCCAAAATATAAAAAAATATATAAGATATCAATATTCATGAATTGATGATATTTTCACATAAATTAAAATTATATTTCATTCGGTGACACATAATAACGATTTTCATTTCAAACTCAAAACAAAATTCAAGTAAAAAATATTAGGAAAATTAATTCGTTTTCTAAACTAAATTACTTCTAAACAGAAATAAAATCTTTTTCTTTGGGTTTTATTTGAAATTTAAAATTTTATTTTGAAAATAATGTAAAAAATAAGAATAATTGAATGATTGACAATAAAATTGATAGAATAAGGAAAGAAAGAGAAGAATGAAGAGCCAAATCCCTGCAGTGATTGAGAGTTAAAGTGTTAAATCTACAGGTAGTAAACGAATAGCTAGAGATGGAGAACTGGTATTCTAGTAATGCCAATGGTATGGATCGCTTCACTTAAGCATGAATAGCAAAAAAGTCATCTGAGATTAGTTTCACCGATTTTTTGTCTGTAAAATAGAGAAATTTTCTTTAAAAAAACAGATCGTTGTGTCTCTACTCTTCTCTACAGCTCTACATCTCTTTCTCTCTCTTTCTATGTATGTCTGTCGTTCTGTGCACTGTTTGTGTGCACTCTTCCCCTACTTTTGGCTGAGCTCTGCCTCAAACTATTTAATCATAAGAAGGAATAATAATAATGAGTAACTTATTTAATACGTAATATAGAAATGGATTCCACTTTGGATTTAATGAAAAATATTGATTACAAACCAAATGTCTTTTAAATTTAAATTAGAAAATATTAATAAATTTATATTTTGTTTACTTTAAATATTTCCTATAAAACAGAGATTAGAAAATTTTATTAATTTAGAAAATAGTGAAACATTTAAATGTATTTACAATATGTCTATATTTATTGTACTCTCATTTATTCAATTAAATAATTCAACTATAAATTCAAAGTATGAAAATAGAAATTTTTTCATATTTAATGAAATACATAAAATCAATGAATTTAATGATTTTTCTGATAGTTTCAAATCTAAACTAAAAATATATTTTCCATTTAAACGACAATAAAAAAAATTTACTAAAGATATCAATAATAATAATAAAACGAAAAATATAATATTTTTAATAGTTTTCTGGTATATATTATTCGCTTTGTTTTTCAAAAAGAATTGAAGAAATGGTTTGAATTTTGTCATTAAAAAAATCTGTATTGAAATCAAAACCAATATTTAAATAATTTAATGGATTATAAGACAAAACTCTTTTACGATATATATATATATATATATATATATAAGAAAAAATTCAATTTTATTTCTAAATCATTCAAATAATTTAATTATATTTTTCAATAGAACTGAATTTCAATGATTTGATCAAAACTTATGGACATTA
>JAQFZL010001260.1:0-10986 GCA_034695685.1 Galumna lanceata | reverse complement strand
TCTAACCTTGCCCACAGCTATAAAAACTGATTTCATTAAATTTGAATTTATTTTCAATTACAAAATGAATTTCAATGTCTGGCACGATATCCAAATCTGCCAACAAATCCTCCTTTTTGTTATCTTTTTCAACAAGATATATTTAGGGAATAAATACTGGATCCGGAAAATTAACAATAGAAAGCTTTGACAACCAGATTAGAGAAGAAAGACCAGTGACTAATCGTGTTATGTCGCGCAAAACCCTATATCTGTCAAAATCAGATGCTTCAGGGTTTGTTTGGGTCTCATCGGTGCCGTTCATAAACCAATAATTTTCTGCATCGCTTTCGTCGGAAGACATTAAAAAGAATAAATTTCTTTACTATATGTAGGATAAAACTAAATTATATTTCAAATCAAAATAAAAACTTTAAAAATTTATTACCTGAAGTTTTCAGTTTAGCAGTTGAAGACCAAAACAAACGCTTAAAACTTAAAACTTCTACTTTTATAGAGCAGTTGACCAATAGTTTTGGACGTTTAAGACTTTCGATGAATAATATTTTTAGCGATTTCACTGTAAATCAAAAACATATTTAAAAATAAATTCAAAAATATAAACAAAATAACATATTAAAAATAAGAATTTTATTACTGGTGTCAGACATCTGTTCATATGTTTGGTCAATAGGAGTGTTCTAACACTTCTTATGAGAAATGACTCAGAATAAGATTGAAAGAGAAAAATAAATAGATAACTATTTATTTAAATCATTTGTTAAAAATAATTATACAAAATATAGAAAGAATACGAAGTGCAATGAGAAAAGAAAACATTAATTTCTCATCATTGTTTCAATTAATTAAAAACACTTATTCCTAACGCATAGCAAAACAAAGACGATTTCGACGGGTTTTTTGTCACTTTTTTTAGTTTTTCTCTTTGGGTTTCGTTAGGGTAAGATATGGCGTAGGATCAGATGAGTCATAAAAATGATCCAAACATAAAACAGAACCGGAATCCGTAGAGACCAACCGTCTATTGTACGTTGGATTTATTCGCTTTACATCCATAGCTAAAAAAAGATGAGGCCATTCTCTCTTTTACTTTCATTGAGAGCTAATTGTATTCTGAGGTCATCACTAAATCGGAGTCTTTCTTACTAATCTGCTTCTCTTTTGCTCACACCTAATGACAATTGTGACTGAAGTTATTTTTCGCCCAAAGTCTGTGGCCAAGAGTTTTCCAAATCTGATCCACTTGAGGATTGCGACGAAAGTTACTCTATTTGATAATTAAACGATGATTTCGATAGATTGTCACCAATACTACTATTGTTTTCCACAGCTGACTGAGAGATGCGTTCTTTCGCTTTTAAAGTGGGAGTCTTTTCGTATTTAAGCTTTACATCATCTTTGAGGAGCGCCACCAAAAATTTAGACTTCTTTCTCACATCAATTTCCTGGATCTTTATATTGGAAGTCTTAAAGTGTTTGAATGGCTTGGATATTATCCCTACATTGTTGAGCCACTTTCTAGCTCCCAGTTTTGATCAAGCACCTTTATTCAAATAATTTTATGAATCTTTGGATTTTTATCAATTTTTTTTATAAAATTTTGATTAAATACTCCAAGAAGATGTAAACATGTCTCCAATTTTTGCCATGGTCATTAAGACGCTTCCTCACCATATGCATTATTTCTGAAAAGACCATCACATTGTGACCAAATTTAACATAAATTAATTAACAAAATAGTTATTTTGCTTTGAAATGAGCTTAATTTTTGTAATTACAAATAAATTGCAAATTTTTTTATCTAAATTAAAACAAATAACATTTTAGGCAATACTTTCATAATAAAAACTTTATATTTCATTAAAATTATTAATAAATTTATAATTTTATTGATTTTTTTCCATTTCAGAGATTTATTATATATAGTTTTTGAACTTTAAGACCAGAAATCACTATTCATTTTTCGAATTCAGAGGTTTTTCTTTTTGGGGATATTTTATATAAAAGGTTTTTGGGAAGGGTTTTGGAATTTAAAATTAGTTTCAAATTAGTTTTTCAACTCGAATGAGTTAGTGAAAAAAACCCATTCGGGATGTTTCCTTTCCAGAGTATTTACTATACCTATCTTTAACGCTTTTTCTAGGGTGGGTTCACAAGACTTTCAAAATTAAAAAAAAATATGAACCAAACGAGAAGTAACTTCAATATACAATTAAATTCACATAAAAATGTTTTGTTTTGTGTGAAAATAATTTATTGTTGTTTTCTTATGGCTGAAGAGATAAACTATAATTAATGTAACAAAAGTTGAAGTTTTATCGTTCAGTGGTCTGGGTATAAAAATTCTAAACTATAAGTATTATCAGTAAAAGTTAAACAAATTTTCTATTATTTATATTAATATAAATTTTAATTTAAGTCAATTATTTATAGTCTTTGGACTATAAAGTATTTGGACTCTTTTATAAATTATAATTTCCTATTATATTGGAATTGGAGACACTATTTGGGGTCACTAATGTTAAATGTTCTTATATACTATTATATCTAGTGAATTTTAAATAACCCCTAAAATAATGTTCTAAAATGTGCGCAAATCTATGAAATGTTAATTAAATTAAATAAAAAGTTTAAATAACTTTGAAAATATTGTCGCAAAGAATTAAAAATTAGTTAACAATTGATTTATTTTTATTAACTTAAAATTCAAAAAATGATATAATTTTATAATACAAACAATTGTTTTTGAATATTAAAAAATTTTAAGGACTAATAATTTGGGCAAAAAATTTATAATACATTTTTATTTACATCAATCAATAGTTTGTTCTAATCTCTGAAAAAATAAATAAATAAATAAAATATTAAATCAAATGATTAATCATTTGATTCTTTGCTGGAAATTGAGTCTCCACTGACACCGTCTGCACTCCAGGTCATAGAATCTAAACTTTGTTGATCACAATCTTTTGAAAATTCTGGATATGAGGGCTGTAGACAATTGGTTAGTGTAGTCGACTCTTCGTCCATGAAATCACTAAATTTTCTACCGACAGATTTTGGCGCCAATAATTCGGGAGATATAATACTATTATCTAAATTTGGTTCACAATGGGCTTCAACAGTGATCTTTGGACTCATACTATAATCGGCGCTTAAGTTCACTTCAATGGCTTCATTAAGAGAATGGTTGGCGACGAACAGCGATTCTTTGCTATCAAAGTGTTTATCTATTTTTAAGATTGGATTAAGTATTTCCGACAAAGTGTTAGACAAATGGGATGTTATTAACAAATTGTTGTTTTCAAATGATTCCACCGAATCTTCAAAATTAAAAATAAAATTGTTTGGAAGTGAAGCCACTTTCACGAGAGGTCGCCTTATTTTCAATTCTTTCTCTCTTTTTTGTCTCTCTATGGCATCCTTTAGAGCCTTTTTCTCGGCCTCTATTTCTTTAGCGATTTCTAAATCTATTTCATAGTCCTCGTCCTCATCCATCTGTTTGTGCGACTCTTCTAAGTGTTTCATTAATACAGCGATCACTACATTTACTAAAACGAATTGTGCCATCAGTACAAACACAACAAAATATAGAGGGGCTATGATTGGAGATATACAACAATTGACTAAACAATCTTCTGTTGGATCGCATTTATCTCTTAATGTGTCCTTAAAGACAAACAAAATATAATAATGAAACCAATAATAGACTCAAACCTTCATAATTCCATTCCAATTGTCTCCAGTGGCGACTCGGAATAAAGTCAAAAAAGCCATTCCAAAGTTTTGAAAATGAGCATGTTCACCTAAACCTCCACATGGGTTCTCTTCGTCACATTCTATTAACATAATATTCAATTCAAATAAATAAATGAAAAAAAATAATGAAAATTATTTTTAGACCTAATCTTCCGAAGAGTTCTGTTCCCAACGCAGAGAATATAAAAAATAAAAGAAAGAAAAGAAGTCCGAGATTTCCCACTTGAGGTAATGCCTGCATAACAGTGTCCAGCAATTGTCGAATTCCTTTCGCCATTTTTAAAAGTTTCAAAACTCTGGCGATTCTCATGACACGCATTACACGAATTATTGTTGGATTTATTGGAATAAGTGTTGACTCCATTTCCTCAAGAATTATACCCAGAATAGATAGCATTACAATAATGACATCCAATTGATTCCATTTGTCCTTCAAATAACGTCTTACACCCAAAGCTAACGCTTTCATAATAGCCTCCAACACGAAAACACCGGTGAATATGAAATTGAATATTTTGAGCGCCCGCTCCAACTCCTGTCAAAGAGCACATCGTTTCATAAGTGAATGAATTGTGATTAAAGGATATAAACCCCATTAAACCGAATATATTTTAAGTAAAAATTTATGTCTTCACTCACGAGAGGCATCATATAGTGTTCCAAAGACATCGTCACTACATTCAAACCAATCACTGCCGCTATTATCAGATCAAAATACTTTCCGGTCACTACTTTATGAACGAATAGACGTAAATCTCCGTAACCGATAAAATATGGCGGTTCTCGCATTTCTACATCAAAATCAAAGTTAAATACTTTTAATCATTTCATCTTTTTTTGAAAAAAATTAAGAGCAACGCCTAAATAACCATTAATTTTACGTAACTCATCTAAATATAAATATTCTTGCTAATAAAAAATAAACTTGCTAATAATAGACTATAAATAATTTATTTTTTCTATTAAAAGTAATCTATTAAACTCTAATATATTTAATAGTATTGTTTAAATTAAAAAAAAATAAAAAGTTGTTTATAAAATTTATTAATTGACATAATTCCAGTTAAAATTAAATTATCTTGATGGAAATTAAAAGAAAAATAAATGTCCTTTCTTAATTAGCACTTTATTATATACAAAGGCATTACTTTAATACCAAATTTCAAAACAAGGAATCACTAAATTTTTGTCCCAAAGTTTATGTCTTAAATTTAATCTACTTTTTATTAGTTGACTTCATTTAATGCTCATAAAATCTAATCACTTAATATCACTTAATATCAATTTAATCTCATTTAAAGATATAATTAAGTGATGAAAATTAATGGTTAGAGGATTTAAGAAAAATAAAGTTTACAACAATTGGTCTAAAAACTGTTCTCGAGAAACAATCTTGTTCAATTAGGTTTTGTTTTTTCTATCAAAAACACAGAATACCATCAAAGGGTATATTTTAACAATAGAAAAGTCGATAGTTTAGTGTATCTATTATTTTGAATTTGTTTGTATTAGAAGTAAATATACTAAACAAATGATTAATGAAAGCATACTTTTGCGTCTTTTTTCTAGTTTTCGGGCCCTCTTCGCCGCCCGAAACGCTTTTTCTTCTTTTTCCTGTTCTTCTCGACAGCGATGAAAGTTTTCAACGACAACCCCAACAAACATATTGAGCACAAAAAACGCCACCAAAAGTAGAAATGATATGAAGTACAATAGACGCCATTCGTTATAATTTTCAACCGGCTGTATATCAACACCGACTGCATCTAAACCAGTGTACATAATGTTAACCCATCCGTCCTTTGATGACAATACAAACAATGACATCAATGCCTTCCGAAAAGAATTTCAATTAATTACGAGTAAAGTAAGGCATCCATTAGGACATACCTGTCCTAAATTGTCAAAATTATATTTCCTATTAAGCCATCGATTTCTGGGGTCTTCTAAGCAATTAGTTCTATTGGTCACATGTCTTAGTTTTGGTCCGTCTGTTATAACCATCAAAAAAATCAAAAATGATTTTTTTTTTTAAAAAAAGAATTATTGATTCATTCAATACCGCAATAAAAGAGACTTCCTTTGAAAAGCTGTGAAAAAAATGTTTGAAAAATATTTATAAATAATTCAAAAGAAATTTGTAATGACTTGTGTTCTGACCTGAACTCCAAGAATACCAAATATAATGAAAAACGTACAACAAATCAAAACTATGTTTCCAATCGGTCTGAGAGATGAAAGTAGAGTTTGTACAACCAATTTAAGTCCGGGCGCTCTGTTGATAACTCTGACATATAATCACAAGTAATGGAGTGAGTCGTTAGCGATCGCTTCGATAATTACATTGAATACAAGTCTCACCTCAAAGGACGTAATGATCGAAGTAATCGAAACACTCTTAAAATGCCTAAAATTCGAGGAGTTTTGGAGGCGAAGAACGATAAGACAATATCAAAAAGAGAGACTCCAACGAGAATGCCATCCATCATATTCCAACCATTTTTGAAATAGGCATCCCTTCCATATATTAATCCCTTTGCCATAACTTTAATAAACATTTCAGTGGCGAATATAATGGTAAACATATAGTTTGCGAGACCTAAGAACTCGCGCTCTGCACTTTTCGGTGGAATTTTAGGCCTTTCCATCGCTAGAGTTATACAATTTAATGAAATGAAGAGGAGAACAATATAATCAAAATAAGTGTTGTCTGCCATCGAAGCACAATATTTTCTAAATTGATTATCGGTTGGAAAAATGAAAAGAGAGTATTCCTCCCTTTGATTCATCCAATCTGTCCAATCAAAATATACACAGAATTTTCGGTTTGCATTTTGATTTTGCATAAGATATGATTCACCACAATTTGCATCCATTATTACTTGAAAGGGGGCACCCAATATAGCGTCCCCTTTGAATGATTCGGCTAAAGTTGCCGGCAGTTCATCTAATTTAAACGATGAATTAGTAGATGGATTTCTAACACTTATTACACTCGAAGAATAAAATACTCCGGTTAACGAATTACGAGGACTTAATACACGGATCTCATGAAATAAACTGTTTTTTCTCTCCAGTGATGAAAAACTTTTGACGGAATCGTCTGGACTTAGAGTTGAATTATAACCAAAAGAGTTATGACTTTTCAATACCGAGTCTTTTATAGTAATCTGATTATTATTATTGAGCGATAGGTCACCGTTGCACTGGTTATCATCTGTTTCGGGTTTCATATTAAGGGGTGCACTGTTTTTATCAAATATTTCATTATCGCTATCACTTTCGTCGACTAAAGTTTGTTTGTCTGACTTTTTTCGTTTTTTGCTTGACTTTCGATTACTTCCTTTTCTTTGAATTCTAGTAAAACCACTTCTACTATCAGTACTAATACAAGAGTTTCGTCGACTAATATCTTCTGATATATTCAATGAGTCCATATTAAATGAGGCCGAACCGCATGAACTTCTTCGGCGTTGATTGATGTATGGCATTAAGTGAGTTGAAGGAACTGACAAAGAAGTCGCTCCATTTGTTCCCTGAATATCATTTTCCTTTCGATCAAATCATATTTAATTGAATGAAATGCAGAAAATTTTATATGAACTTACAATTGACTGATCGATAGAACAGAGAGAGGCTGACTCTATGTTAAGTGATAGCGGACTTATTTGGAAGGAACGGCTCGGCTCTAATGTGGCGTTCGGCGAACCCTGAGGTGTGGCCGCAGTATGTGTTATGATTGGGGGGATTCCTAATGACATGTCTTTAGTCTCGTTTTGTTGGACTTTCAAGAAATCGAAACCATTTGTGGGATTTGATAACAATTGGATTTCTGTAATAATAACCAAATCATAAACCAAAACAAAATGTTTAGCCTTTCATTCATTGAACAAATTTATGATTTTTGGGACAAAATTCATCTCAAATAAAATCTCTGATTCATGAAATGGTTTGTATATAGTTAGGGGTGCAGTAGATAACCCTTTATTTTAACAAGGTTGAATTCGAACATTTAATTAAAGGGATTGATTGAAATGAAATATCAGTTTAAATACATTAATAATATTTTTTTAAAAAAAAGAAGAAATTTTAATAAAAATTAGTTACTTGCTTATTTAGAATTATTAAAAGCTATTTTAATGTGTTTTTTTTCATTTAAAGTAAAAGTTATATAACAAGAGATTTTCAATTAAGAGATAAATCAAATTCAATTATAACTAAATAATTAAAACTCAATAATTATTCACTTTTAATAAACACTTCAATTAAAACAAAACTATTATTAAAGTATTAAAAATTTGTATTCAAATATAATTTTTATTTCAAGCCCTGAAGAGTTTAGTTAAACGTAATGAAAGGCATTTTATAATCATTTAAATAATCATTGATTTGTTTCTCTTATTTGGTTAAAACTAAAGGTTAGTTAAAACTATTGGTTCTTAAAATTATTCTATTGGTTTGAAGAATCAGTTAAATGTTTCGGTACTGAAACTTATGGTTGTTTACTGTATTGAACATTTGAGAAATACCTGCTTTTTATGGCTCTACGAATGTATTATCTATTATTCAGTCAATAGTGTTGGCAATAGTGGTAACACTTATGGGACTAACCTCTCTCTAAATTATCTTCGGGACCATAAAAATAAATGAGTTTTTCACTCTTCACTTCGGGATCGTCTGATGAATTGTCAGACGTTTTCTTCTTGTCGTCCTTAAAGAAATAATTTTTAGTTTACAATAAAATAAATGTTTGATTTGCAAACCTCTTGAGAGAAGCCCTCCACCAGAATAGCCACTAAAAGATTGAATAACACATAATTACCAAAAGTCATTAGGGCTACAAAGTATAGCGCAGCGTAAGGGGATGTCCTCTCCATCCCATTGAATAATACGACATTCCAGTCTTCTTGTGTTAGAATCTGATATAGAAATGAATTGCAATTAATATCATTTAATTGCTTCCAATAAAATCAAAAGCGATGACAACAGGCATTGATTTTATTTAATTATAATTTAGAATAATTATCAGAACTAATATAGGGTTAAGTCTTTTTTATTAAATTTAATTAATAAAGTTTAGTTCATTCTATTGAATGAATGGTTTGAATGCCTGTTGGCCTCAATTATATAATAGGGGTCTATATTTTGCGAACAGACCTGAAATACAGTAATTGTAGCCCAAAGAATATTATCGAAATTTTTTCGATTAGTCATACAATTTAATCTAGGATTGAGTATATCATCACAAGTGCAGTATCTCTTTGTGCCGTCTGATGGCATAATTTTTGTGCAAAATTGTCCGCCGAACAAATGCATGCCAAGACAACTAATCATATCAATAATCAATTAATTATTTGTTTAGAGCTATAAATGCAAAAAACATATAAAATTATCTTAAAATTAATTTTTATTTTGCAAAATCTTTCATATTTTTAGTGAAATATTTCCTAAAAAGTGATTTTTGAAAGATTTGTGACCAAAAAATTATTGAGAGAACATTTTGATGGATAAGTTTCACTAAAGTGAAAGTGATTTAAAAATATAAACTAAACGAAAGTCATTCACACAAATCATAGGTAGGGAATGATAGGGAATAAAAGGAGAGGCAGACAGACGGCAACACAACGAGTGACAAATTGATGTGCATTCGCACCAAAAACACAAATAATAACTATTTTTAATGAGTTCTATGTTTACAGTCATCTATTCTGTGCTTTTGATAATAACATCAAATCATTGATTATTTGTAAAAAATGGTCCCTTAATTCGCTTTATATTAATATTTGGGTAAAAATAAGTTGCAAAGTATATAAAAAAAAAGAATATTCTGTCCAAAAGTAATCCAATAGAGTCTGTACTATCGAACCGTTGCTAAGCTATGAAATGGAAGCTATGAATACCTGGAAAACGGTAACCAAAGCCCATAATAATGAATCAAAATTCTTGCGGTCGCATTGAATCGTATTTTCCGGAGTTTTTCCGCAGAATTTACAGCCAAACAAATTCATTCCGAGAATACTGTAATTGAGAGCCACGAGAACCACAACGAAAACTTAAAATTTGTTTAATTCAACCAAACATTTACACAAACACATCGATTAAGCGACTCATCAAAGATTCAATTAATTATAATTAAATAATTAACCGAAATATTCTTCAAATGATTCGATATAAATGGAAAGGCATTAAATTGAGGGACAGAACACAAATCAAAGCCAAATATTGAGAAAATTAAATATTAATAAATTAAAGGCTCTTTTGTTTGAAACAATATTTCATGACTTACCTAAAAATGAATATAAATAATAGAAGAAGTGCGAAGAAAACGGCCACATTGTCTATTGTCCTCAACATTATCACCAATTGTCGTCTCAGTGCAGGCATAAAACGAACTAGCTTCAATATTCTCAATAACCTGAAACTTCTGAGCACTGAGAGACCACTTCCATGTTCTTCCAAAAGTTCTAAGAGACTATTTTTCAAATCTATTAATCATTTTATTCAATAAAATATAACGTAATTTTACCTCAATATTACAATACTTCCATCGAATACATTGAAACCACTACTGATGTATGAATAAAAGCCTTCGGCCCCGAGTTTTAACACCATTTCACAGCCAAAAATTGCTATTTTCAACATAACATTAATATTTTTTATCAATTATTTAGACATAACATAAATATTAAGTAAATTGTTTTATATGATGAGTAAGTGTCAAGCTAACTTTCTAAGGTAATTAGAATTGCCTTTTATTGTTAAAAAATTTAATTTTTTAAATAAAGTCATTTATAATCTGACATTCCTTTGGCTTTTGTTACCTTTAAAACTATTATCGTTAGTTTTTACTAATATTTTGATTAATTTATGTCAGGTTTTTTTTCTATGAAATTTATCTTGAACAAATATTTGCTTAAACACATTTTTAATAAAATAAGTACTAATAAAAATTACAGTTAAGCTAATTAGTTAATAATAATAATTATTTATTAGTCATTTAAGTAATAGTTTATTAATAATTTAAGGATAACCTGAATGGACAAAGATATGGACAATTCAAGCAAAGTGTTTAAGTCTGTAATTTATATCAAAGAGCATAAATGAATTTAGCAAGCTCAAAAAATTTTATGACTTTATTTATTTGAAGTATTTATTTATGATTAAATTGAGACACAAATTAATGTATAATTGGATACTTCAGTCTTTCAATCTATAAATATATAATTC
>JAQFZL010001259.1:0-10997 GCA_034695685.1 Galumna lanceata | reverse complement strand
ATGATAAATCGAGGACAGACTGTATAAAGGAAATTTAAGGATTTTGTCTGTCTGTCTGTCTGTGTGTCTGTCACAAACCACTAGAAGACATTGAGGGAATGATTGAGTGAGTGAATGAGAGAGAGAGAGAGAGAGATAGAGTAAGTGAGTGAGACAGAGAGGGAGAGAGTGAGAGAGAGAAGGAGTGAGTTAGAGAGAGTGAGTGAGAGAGAAAGAGAGAGAGAGAATGTGAGAGTGAGTGAGAAAGAGAGTGAAAGAAAGTGAGGGAGAAAGAGAGAGAGAGAGAGTGTGAGAGAGAGTGAGTGAGTTAGAGAGAGAAAGAGAAAGAAAGAGAAAGAGAGAGAGAATGTGAGAGAGAGAGTGAGTGAGAGAGTGAGTGAGTTAGATAGTGAGAGAGAAAGAGAAGTAGAGAGAGTAAGAGAGAGTGTAAGAGTGAGTGAGAGTGAGAGAGTGAAAATGAGAGAAAGGAAGAGAAAGAAAGAGAGAGAGAGAGACGGGCTTTTTCTTGTTCATTCATAAGTATAAAGTGTTAACACAAATGGAAAAAACAAATTTTGAGACATATAATTATACAGTTGGCAACCATTAATTTTAAGTACCAATAGTTTTAAGCAGGGATGGCCAAAGTTCGAGGTCTCCGGGGGGTATTTTTGCCTATTTTCGTTCTCAAAGGGGTATTTTTTAAACCACCCCCATTTCTCTTGTTCTTTTCTCGTTTAGGCCCTAGGCCAGGGGGTATTTTGATGGTTTTCGGATCCCAGGGGGTATTCCGGAAACCCCCCCTATTGGCCATCCCTGGCCATTTTTAACTAACCATTAGTTTTAACCAAAACTCAAAGCCAAAAACCCCTTCATATAGACCTTAATGTTAAAAATCAACCGATAGTTTTAACAACCAATAGCTTTAACTAACCGTTAGTTTTAAGTAAATGTGTGAACCAAAACTACATAAATGCAAATAAATTCATATCAATAGCTTTAACTTAATTTAAAAACTTTTGAAATAAATCAAAAATTGATTGAAATTTTTCCATTTTATATAAAATCCTTTATTTTATTTAAATTTAATTTTGTATTTTTGTGTTGAAAATGGGGAATAAAGCAGAAAAGTTGACAAATGAGTAAATATGATATTATTGATAAAAGAAATCAAACGAAAACAATTCTTAAGTAAATATTATTGGATCTCAAGATTGTGCCGATATTCCTGACTCTCAAAAAAATATTAAAAGGAATATCAAATAATAATTCTTTAAATGCAGTCATGATTTTTCAAATATATGGTCAAATGTGTATTAACATTCTTCAACATTCATATGAAATCTACTCAAAAATAACTTAATAATCTGAAACAAACAAAAAATAATTGATTTTTCCCCTTAAAATTCAATAAAACTTCTTAATTACGAGTTTAAATGCTTTCCCAAATTATTAACCGATATTTTCAACAAACATTTAATTTTAACAAAATCAAACTTGTTAAAATTAATGATTGCCGACTGTAATGTTAAAAAATAATGAATAAAAACATATATTAATCAGGGATGATCAAGAAGGTATAGCCCTATACCCCCCTGTGATTTCGTCGAGGTACCCCCCACCAAGAGCAGCGGCAAAAATAAAGGGGAAAAATTGGTGCGAAAAACAGTTAATTGGAAGAAATATAAGTGAAAATTTAATAAAAAGCTGTAAATATTAAGTGAAATATCCAGGGATGGCCAAGGTCTGGCTTCGGCGAGAGGGGGTATTTGGACTATACCCCCCTTGAGCCGCGCGACAGGGGGTATAACCCTTAAACATTTAAAATGTCTTAAAATGAGTTTTTATGCATTTTTTGCTGATATATAGTTTATTTAACTTGATTAACATTAAATTGAAACATATTTAATCGTTTTTAACTAATATTTCCTCAAAAAATTAAGAAAGGAGAAGAATCGCTGAAATAAAAAAATTACAAATGATTTTAGTAGTTCTTACTGAAAAACATGTATTTTTCGGTTTTTGAGTCATAATTTTTTTATTTCAAGTGCTATCAGAGAAATTCTTTCATATTCTTATCAAGCATGTTAGAATCTATAGGAATTGACTTTTCAATCATCAAAATCGGTCAAGAAATAGCCAGAATAGCCAACAACATTGCTCAACTTTGACGCCACCTAGCGGAAAAACTAACAGTGAGATCGAAAAACCTCCCATTGAAACATTACTCAGGGACACCCCCTCTATCCATTTCTGCAATAATCTCAGATGGCGCATCTCGGGGGTTCCAAATGCATTACAGCGATTCTTCTCCTTTGTTTAAATACCAAAAAAGACTAATTTTCAGTTTTTTTAATTTTATCAATAATTTTCAATTTTATCAATTTTTATTTTTTGTAGTTTGTTATTTTCAATAAATGCATCAAAAATAAGCCATTTTTAGGTCTAAAATAATATAATAACCTAAAAAAGTCATTTAAATAAATTATTTTGTTAAAAAATCGCAAAAATAACTGAAATATTGAAAAATCCGGATCGTCAGCAAGGTGGTGGTCTTGCGCGTCTCAGGGCCGTATTTTGCCAATTTTCTCGTCTCAGAGCGGGGTATTTCGGTATATCTTTTCCATCCCTGATCTTTACATTGCATTCGAAACCTGAAACATCTATATTTTTAAGAGATAATAATTCCTTCACTTTCACTTTCAATAAATGTTTACTTAAGTTGATTTACACTTAATTATTATTTAAAATTTATAGGTCTAAAATTTTTCATCTGGGTTATGATAAAATTTTAATTAAATTTAAATATCACTTTAAATTTTACTGTAGTTTTGCTAAAACTTTTTATGTTATTTTTATATAAATATAATTATAGTACAATTATTTATGACTTGGGTAAAGTACCTTGGTAATATCATATTGGTTAATCCAACCGATTAGTTAACCCAACAGAATTTTAAATATCATCATTCATTGAAGATTTAAGTAATTTGATATTCTGAAAAAAATAAATGACCAAGGTTATTTTAATGTTCAGTTTATGTTAAACTTGTTATCATCAAGACAGATTAACATTTTATTGGAAATTTGGACAAGATATTTTTACAAAAGAGTACTGACATATGTTATAACTTTTATTATTATATTAACCATTAGAAAGATAAAAGTGACTTTTTGCCCTTGCTTGACCTAGATTATTCAATGAATAACTATTCTAATAAAATTTATGGAACATTTGATTCAGGAACAAGATGAACTGAAAATTGCATGGTGATTATTTCCTATTCAATTAATTTTTACTGAGAAAAGTTTTCTTCAAAAGCAGTGTTAAATGAGCATGTTAAAAAGAAATCAGTTTATTTTTTTTTAAATTTCATAAATTATTTATAGTTGAACGAAATTTTATTAATTATAGTAATTATTTTGAAATTTTCCTAATATTGTTATTAAATTGACAAGATAAGATATTCTAATTAATTATTGGAATATTTTTTGACTCTTAAACGGATTACCTTGTCATTTTTTCAAAATATTTTCAAACGTCAAGCCTTGCCAAATCTATTTCATCAGGATTAAATATTGACTTTCTTAAATATTTATATCTTGTTCAAAAAAGCTTGTAATTGTAAAACAAACAAATTTAATCAACATAAGAGAAAATATTGATCAAGCTACATTAGTTAAATGTCAAGCAAAAATAATTAATAAATGCTTGGGTGTACATAAACATCAAATTTATTAGCAAGATAAATCAGCACAAAAATAAAACAAGAATAAATTGCTAGGGATTTATATACTTTGACGAGAAAGTGCCATGCAACTTTTTGATCCTAATTATAGTTATCTAGATATTAGTTTAATTTTCAAATTTATCAAAAGTTTTATCGAGAACATCTTCAATAAGATTATCAAGATGGTTTATTATTAAGTTAATTAACATTTCTTTTGAAAAATCGATTTCAAAATGAGTTAAAAAATATTTTGTTTTGAAAAATAAATGGATTTCCCCGAAAGTCAACTGAATGACCCCTCAATAGGCATAAACCGATAAGACATTGATAATGAGTCCTCTTTTGACGGTCAATATTTCAATCCGGAAAAGACCTAATCTGGGTTTTTCTTTATCACGTATTCATTAAATTAATTGAATTCTGAAATATTATCTATTCATAAATCAGTGATAAATTCATTAATTTTTTTTAATAAAATTCTATAAGATTTAAATATTAATATATTTCACAATATATTGATTAATGAAATATAGACTTTTTTTTCACTTTTTCCCCGAAAATATTCCAATAATTGGAAATTTCTATAAAAAAATTATTTATTATTCAATTGACTTTAATCTTATAATCGATTAAAATATTCAATTACTTTATGTAAACAAAACTAATTAGAAATTATATAAAACTGCATTGACTTCCGCTAATTGGGAAATCCCAACCTCTTTATGCACAGAATAAGTTACATAATAATTATGTCAATGATATGTATGGCTATTATTAGAGATATGTTGTGTTATTCATATTTAAAGACTTTGACTTCTATGGAAATGATGAGATGATTAATAAAAATATAGTTTTCAATAGAAAATAAAAAATTGTTTCAATGTTTTGATTTAAAAGAATAGATAAGCAATGATTATGAAGAGTATTGAAAGTCTTGGCGTAATTTCCCAGTGAATAGTGACGTAACGACTGGCACTCATCAATCACTTACCTGTGATCTGTCTCTCAATAGCATATCGATTGGCATTAAAAGCACAGAATCATAGTTTTTCACAACAATTTCTTGAATTAAAATCCATTTATCAAAATTAAAATGATTTTATTGATAAGAAAATACAATTTTATTATATATTGAGTCCATTATTACTATTAAAGAATTTTTTCATAATTACTAATATAAGAGATTTGTATGTAATTAAGTGGCTCTCAATTGTGGTACTAATATGTGGTTCTTTTCAATGCCTTTTGAGGCGACACAAGTTTATTATATGCTTAAGAGAAAGGAAAGGTATTCCTACGGTTTAAGCGGGGCCTGACTTTTGAATGTCAGACAAGTTTTTTTTTGATGTAAGAATTAGGGAAAATTATGAGCAGTTTTTACTCCAATTATTATTAATATAACTGTGAAACCGGTTTCACATTATTTTTTGTGTTTTTCTTGTCTTTCAAACAAAAAAATATCAAAACTTGTTTTCTAAGCATTTGGTTTTCGTCCTTACATTTAATCCAATGGTTAGGGCTCTGAAATTGAGCCTCAATATAAGCTGAAAATGAGCAAGTTAACTTATCGAAAGTTTTTCTTTGTTGATTGCTCTAGTTATTTAAATAGTTTTGTTAATTTATCTTGATTGTTTGATTCATGATTATATTTTAAGTGATTGCAAATTGATTTAACATATTTGAAACCTTTGCTCAATTTTCTAGTTTGTTATGAGAACTCCTCCCAAAGCTATTCCAGTGCTCAGACCTATTGTGACGTTTCCGAAGTGACGTTTTCTCGGGATATACGCCTAAAACGATTGAATGAAATTCAAAAAATTCTAAACTTTTATATAAATTTGTGAAATCGATTCCAAATAAAGTTATTAATAGTGATGTCATCTTGGTCTTCAAACTACAAACTTGGTCAAACTAAACGCACAAACTTATAATTATCTCAAATATAATCTTAAAGTGAAAGTACAAAGTCATTGTCAAGTTGTCAAGTTAAATTTTGTTACATTTTTATAAAGCTTTGTTTGTTTTTTGTTTTCAACCAAGTAACTTTTTATTTTGAATTTGGTGAGTTAATTTTTTAGCAAGCAACTTTAATCTTCATTCTAACTTCTCTATATCTTGGTCTAAGTATAGAAACAAATTAGATCAAGCTATTTATCATATTAGAAGACTTTTATTTTATCCTTTGTCATTAATAATGAATAATTACGTTAATTGGTTTAAAAAGCTCTTTTGGGTATTTCATCAAGACAAATTTTTTTAAAGTTATTTTAACAAGATTATATCTAGTTAAAAGTTTGTAAATAAGTCACAATAAATGTGATTGATGATATAATAGAGAAAACACGCCCACTAAATAAAATAGAAGTTACTAATATGATATCTTGGTGAAATTTTTCTTTAGAACATTTTTAGTTAATGACCTAGATTCTAGCTTATAAATTATAAGTTATAAATAAAAGTAGCTGATTCTTAGTAGCAGTATTATATTCTTGACTTATATTAAAATATGCTTGCTTATTTTGCATTTATAGGCAATTTAATAAAATAATATAATATTTTAGCGCAGGTGTTATAAGTTATAACAGATAATTATAAGCCAACAAATAATCCATTAATAAAAATTCAATTCAATAGACTCTATTGAATAGAGAGTAGGTAGAATTTTTTTTATTGAGCTAATTGTGAGACTAAAAGCATATTCGCGCACATTTCACAAACAGATCCGAAAAATATTTTCTCTCGAAGTCACAAATATTTATTCTGTGCTCCGATTCTGTACTTTTGTCAATTACAACACTTATTCTGTGCTTTTTTCCAAAATAAAACTTAAAATGTTTTTCAATTATATGAGTTAAAAACTTTAAACCAAATCAAGATTAGAAAAATTATTTAATTTTTTTTTAAAAAGAACCAGATTAAAAAGTGTACGAAAGGTCAGTTTAGTGACTAAACTTTAGTGTTTTTCTCAAATAACGTGATGTAATAAAATTGTAATAAAAAAGTAACGTAATTTGCGAACTCTTTACTGCGATATATTGTTGGTAAACACAATCCAAAGTTAAAACAGAAATTTTTAATGTTTTACCAAAATTTACGTCAATATTTGATGTGATTTAAAATAATAAACATATAGTAGTTTATTGTAAAATATGTTCACAACTTTAAAACTTTTCGTTTAAATTTTGGATTGTGTTTATGTTGCAATAGTTGTGGTCACGTGACTTATCACGAGTTTCATACAATTGCAGTAATAGTTCGTCATTCGAGTGACAGTCAGAGCCGTTGATCACAACAAAAATGGCCGACAATTAAGTGGAGATCAAATGATTAGTTGAGACAACAATTGGTGAAGAAGTGCAACAATGGATTCATTTATCAAAACAAACAATACGTCGACAGCGATATCGGCGGCAAATGGCGGTCAGCCTTACGTCAAGATTGTTGAACAGCCCTCAAAGTGTGCCCTCAGGTTTAGGTACGAGTGTGAGGGCCGGAGCGCCGGTTCCATACCCGGAGCCAAAGCCACCGCTGACAACAAGACTTACCCCACAATTCAGGTCTGAATTACATTTCTCTTTGTTTTTGTTTATTCCCTTAAAATGTGTTGAGTTTTGACTTTTTGACAGATATATTGTTAACACATTTATCTCTTCCTCTCAATCGCTAATTATGTTAATGTCTTACCATTCATTGTGAGGAAGTGTTGGCCACACATTTGTTTACTTTCCTTTGTTTTGACTCAAAATATTTAATAATGTTTTTGTTTTTGAAGTGACCTTTAAAATGACCCCTCATTTGAGTTGATCTCAAGTCTGTACTATCGCTCAGAAATCAGATGTTTGACTGAATTGTCAAAAAAGGCAATAATTGGAACCATTTTAAGACAAACGACAAAAAACAAAATATTGTTTTAAAAGTCATTATCTAATATTCTGTGCTCTTCCGGACAGGTGTGTAATTATAGAGGACAGGCAGTAGTGGTGGTGTCGTGCGTTACCAAAGACCAGCCATACAGACCCCATCCACACAATCTGGTGGGAAAGGAGGGCTGCAAGAAAGGTGTTTGCACCATGGTCATTAACAACCAGGACATGCTCTGTTCCTTCACATCTTTGGGCATACAATGTGTCAAAAGGAAAGACATAGAGGACAGCCTCAAACTCCGAGAGTCGATAAAAGTGGACCCTTACAGAAGTATTACTCATTTTTGTTTATTTAGTTTTAGTTAAAACTTTTTATTTATATTTTGTCTTATTTTTATAGATTTGATTTGAGTTAAGCTATAATTAAAATTAATTGTAATTTAAATTACAGTTTTGTGTTAGTAATGGGCACACGATTTAACGCATTTCCATTGAATACGTATTGAGTTATAAACTTATTGAATATCCTATGAATTGATTTATTAGTTTATTGTTCGTTAGGTTTTTATTCTTCAAAGATTTCATTAAAGATTTTGTGGTTTTTTTATTTACTTTTCGTGTGTTTTAGTTGTGTTTTATTATATTTTATTTTAATTTCACTTTTAATTACTATATTTTCTTCACTCAATTTAATCACAAATTAGTTATTCTATGATTGGTTTTCATTATTAATGACTTTTTTATGGGTCAATGTTTGCAATGATTTACTAATCACTAGATTAGCATTAAATCAATTATCAGTTGTTAAACAAGTGTTTAATTATAATATTTTTGTGTCTTTTCGTTAGAAATATGTTTTTATTGTTTTATCATTTGTTTAACGCTGTGATGAGCAGTACTTCGGGGGTAAACTGTTATTAAAAGGTTTGTTAATTGATTTCTATAATTATTAATGAAGTTTTAGTTATGTGTTTATTCCCGAGGGTTTGTTTTAATGAATATCTGATGAATAGTTGAAGAATTTATGTGTTTTATTATTGAGTTATGCTATCGATTAGTCCAACCCTTTGGACATCATTTTTATTAATGAATGTGTTGTTAATGAAAACTATTTTTGATTGACAGCCGGTTTCAGCCATAAGTCTCAGTCATCGAGTATTGACTTAAATGTGGTTCGACTCTGTTTTCAAGTTTTTATTGAAGGCCCCGAAAAAGACAAATTCACAGTTCAATTGCCTCCAATTGTCTCCGATCCTATTTATGACAAAAGTTAGTCAAACCATTCAATTATTTTAATCATTAATTTAATTAATGATTCATTTGTTTAACACTATTAGAAGCGATGACAGAACTGATAGTAACAAAACTATCTCATTGTTCGGCCCCCTGTGGTGGGGGTAAAGAGGTTATACTTTTATGCGATCGCGTCACAAAAGATGACATTCAGGTGCGGTTCTATCAGGAAATGAACGGCACTCTCGTTTGGGAAGCGATGGCTGACTTCGGACCGGGAGATGTCCACAAACAGGTGGCCATATGTTTTCGGACCCCCGCATACTATAACCAGAATATTACACAACCGGTGTCTGTTCAGCTCCAGCTCAGGAGGCCATCAGATGGCTGTTTATCAGATCCGCGAGGCTTTCAGCTCCTGCCCAAAGAGGTAGATCCGGACGGGTTGGCCCGTAAACGACAAAAGATTGAAGAGGGATGTCTCGAGAGGTTCCTCAGAGAGAACGCTCTTCATTTGGGAGTGAGTACTGGGCAGCCGTCAGCACCCGGTGCTAGTAGTGCGGCACAACCTTCCATTATTAATCCAGTGTCGCCCAAACGACCCGAAGTGATTCACGTGCCCCGTATGACAGCTGCCATTAAAGTATGGTTTTCCCCATTTTTTTTTTGGTTTTCATTTGGGTTTTCTTTTAATTTTTTTTTTCTATTCATTACTTTTCTATTGAAATTCTAAAGGAATACTTTTACTAATTTCTAATCTAAATCTGTATTAACGATAGTTAGGATTTAACTCAAAACATAACCTCAAACCTAACAACAGGTTTGGACTGCATTACTGGTGCTATCGTTTCAAATGTCTTAACACTACTTAACAATAAATATTTATATTAATTGACTGAATTGTTGTTCATTAGTTGGAAACAGTGGACAGTCAGTCGATGGGTATGTCGTCATCGCCCTCTTGGGGACAGCCATCTCCGACTCAATTCATGCCATTATCCCCATCTCAACAAATCAGACCTCATGTGGACGTCCTTTTATCTCAATCGCAACAAGAGTTCAGGCAATCGCCGGTTCAACAGATTATGAATCAGTGTTCGCCACAACCGCCAGAATTCTTGATCCCAAACATTCCGAACGACACATCAAAGCCATTGACCACTACTTTGACAACACTTGTTCCGGTCTCTGCCAACGGACAGATCTTAGCGATGGACACAACTTCTGGTGTAGTGTATAATAACCACAACTCCAATCAAATCAATTACAATAACAATGAGACCATTGAAGTGATGGAAAAGTTGGACTCTTTAGGTCTGGACATCGACACGAGTGAGTTCGAGGGTTTGGCAGACATTAACTTCAATTCCATGTCAATGATGTCGGCACTCATGGACTCGACTTCATCTATAGGCAACTCAAGAGAAATTCTCTTAAACTCAAGGGATAACATACAGGCCTCGAGTTCTCTACAGACACCTGACGTTCAGACCATTGGCGGACCTGAAGATAGGAATCTGATGGCAAACCCTCAACAAATGCAAAGATTGGTCACAAAAATGATTCAAATGGAATCAAACAATAATAATAATGTCATTAATAACAGTATTAACGATAAAATTAATAATAATTGAATTCAAAGTTAATGTTTTTTTGAGTGAAAATAGTATTTATTTCTCAATAATTGTTTTCGCTTAGAATTCAGTTATTTTTTGTCGCTAATAAGTCCATTCTGTCCTCAGCTCTACTTAAAGTATTGTTTATGTTATGATTATGTTATGAATTGCATGACTTTAAACATTGAGTTTTTGTATGAAATCATTATTTTTATACAATTTTTGTATAACATTTAAGGCATTTATTTACACTTTAATTATGTTTTTTTGATTTCTTGAATTTAATACTCATTTTCTTTTAATTTTCAAACATTCCTATCATTGAATCTTTAGTTTATATATAGTTTTTCATAGAATTTAATAGATTTATAAATAATGTGCTTTAAAACTGAGTTATAATGTGTTTTAATTATAAGATCTTAAAGTTTATAAAATTTTCTTTTCAATTGATTTCAGAATTTTCTGTATTTTTTAGACATTTATCTAAAAATTTCAAAATTTTTGGGGTTTTTTCAAATTTTATTGTAATTTTAAACAAATTTTTATATCAAAATTGATTTATTCTTCAAAAATAT
>JAQFZL010001258.1:0-11007 GCA_034695685.1 Galumna lanceata | reverse complement strand
GTTAATTCAGAGCTTAAAAGAAATTTTTGAGTTTGAATTCTATTTAATGAATAAATTTTGACGTTTACTGAAAAGATTATTTCCTCTTGCAATTGAATTTCACGCAAACATATAATAAATATTATTCTGTTTTTCAAATCAAGATTTAGATTAAATACAGTCCACAAAAGTCTTATTGCTTTCCATATTTGACGTAATTATCGATTAATTTTTTTCGTTGTTTTACTCAATAATTTTTACTAATTCCTTATTTAAAGTCAAATTTGATACTCAAATCTCATATACAAATCATTCAGTGATTAATTAATATTGAAAAACAATTTGCCTTTTAATGCAAAACAGGTTCCAAATGTCAAAATCATCGATCATTTAAAAATGTTTTCCAAAATTATTGAATTCATTCAAAAAGTTATCAATATTTTAATTATTAGCGAAATATTTTTCCAATTAAAGTCATTTTATTTAATAAAAATATTGGTTACGCTTTTAAAACACAATTAAAGCGATGAATGGTTTTAAAAAAAATTCAATAAAATTCAACAAAAATTCATTGATTTTATTAATTACTCAAAATCTAAACCATTAATAGAATTAATCAATAATTTTGAATAATTATTTTGAAAGAAATGAGTGATAAAATGTAAGGTAGAAAACAAACTAATCTTAAATAGTGTTCAATAAACGAAAGGGAAATTCCTCGTTAGGTCTGATTTATTGATGGGTAATAGAGTGATAGCTTTATTCACAATTTAATTCATTGAAATTATAAAATGAATTATAATTTTCACAAATCATTTATATATCAAATTGAATGAGAGATGAAAAACAAAAATCACTATCAATTGGAGTTATGTTTAATAAGAAAAAGACGACTCCGATATTTAGCGATATTTCGTGAGAAACAAAAAAGAATATAAACGTTAAGTTTTGAAAAAATCAAATACAGTAACAAATTAGAGCCACTTTAGGATGAATAGTCAGAGACAACTAATCAGAAAAAATTGAAAGAACCCGAAACACAGGTGTTTAACACAAGACGTACTCTAATAAACTGTTATTCATTTTTTGTGGAATCGCTGGGAATTTTAGTTTCTTAAATGAGAATATTTAGGAGCTGTGAAATGGTTACCATTAAACCATTGAAATGATCTAATGATCAATTAGTTTCTCATTAAACTATTCACAGAAATAAAAACAACTATAAAGTCAGATCTCCTACTGATTAAAGGATTATCATTTTGTTAGGCGATATCATCAAAAGTGATCGATACTCAAAAGACATCACCCGGTCTCTCTCTCTCTCTCTCTCCCTCTCTCATCGAGTTATTTAAAAGTTGGTAATCTCTGGAAATATAAATTTATTCTTCTTATGTCTAAATATATTTTCTGTCATTTTTTATGCATTAAATTTATTGTCTAAAGTCATGAAAGAGAAACACAAACGAAACGTTTCATTGGGTCTATTCAACGGAATTCAAGGTCTGTAATAAGTATTATGTCTTTTGTAAGCAAATGTCACTTTGTGTATACGTTTCGTGTGATTACAATGAATACATCTCTCAAATAACATGACATGAGATGCATATATGACTTGAAAATACAATTTATATACATTAGATGCAAATATAGTTTCACTGCCATTAAAGAGGGTTCGGAGTGAAAAAAGTCAAACTTTGCATCTAAAGTATCATTAGATATAAAAGATATGCTTCCGATATCAATGGATTACTATATTATAGCAGTTATGTTGAAATAAAGAGAGCGATATATTTGATATATCAATCACTCGACATATCCCCTAATTTTGTGACTAAAGGAGGTATATATTGAAGAGATGTATAAATCGATTCAAAGACTCTTAACTTTGAGTCTAACTTATATGTATTGATATTTCTGACAATAATATATCATAACTTTTTTACATTAAAACGAATATATTTTGTAAAACTTATTCATCATTTTTGAGGACAATTTCCAAAAATAATAGCGTTTGAGAGGAGAGAGTTAGAAGTCGTTAACTTTATCTCATAGTTTATCATAACATCAAAAGATATTTATGAAAAATAGATCAAAAAGACATCCGAATCAGTTATGAAGAGAAAAAGTGATTCTCACGAAACAAAGTATTGGACATTACGTTTGAGAGCACACCAAAGGAGAACCGAAAACGAACAGCGACTCAAATAGAAGGAAAGGCTGTTTTGTGAGCGCATATGTTGACATCACTATAATAATAGTGAAACGTTTTGATACCTCTATCGGCTTTTGTCGGATAGAATCGGACAGAATATGTTAAACTTAGGTGTAAACCCCGCCTCTATTATTCTTATGTTCCCCTCTCTCTTATATTTGGCCACATTTGACAATAGCCACAAAACTGCGAGTGTTTGCCCGCAAACTCGTAATCGACGCGAAAGAAACCTATTGTCAATGAAAAGAGGGAATCGCTTGTATGGCACGTCTCAATAACCAGAGCAGCCGACAGAACCGACACATTTCTATCAAACATTGATATAAGCACAAGAAAAGCACAAAAGGAATGACAGACAGAGCCCAACACAAACTGATTTATCCATAATATAAATGTTAGTATAACTCAATACTCAATACATTTGATCCGCATTTTTGTGCCAAATCTTAATCAATAGTTTTGGAGAATAACCACGTATTCGGAGTTAAGATTTGGTTAAGATTTTGACGAATAAAAAAGAATTTTATTCCCAAAAGAAAGTAATAATAAAATATGTGACAGTAATGGCAGGAATGGCAGTAATGTCTGTGATGGTAGTAATGGTAGAACTAGCAGTCAATTTCATTGGAAACCAAGCGGTGTATATAACGAATGTTTTACTGAATTTTTGGACTGTCGGTAGTGTCGGTTCTGTCGGTTGTTTTGTTATGTTTTCGTGTTTTAGAGTTTTTCAAACGCTTTCTTTTGCTGTGAACTAAAGGAAAGGTAACTTTCGAGTTAATGTGTGTTTCAACAACAATAGACAGCAGGAGATGAAGAAAACACACTTCTCTCTCACTCTCTCAATGTATTCCTAATGTATTCCAACACTAGAAACGAGAGAATGCGGTTTTTGAGCCCATCTAAAAGAACAACTTGTTTGCGACGCACCCCCACTGACTTTAAAGAATTTCGGATTTGATTGCAATGTGTTCTCCACTCAAACATTGCTATACATAAGTACTTATCCCATGAAAAGAGAAAAAATATATAAGAAATCACATTCTTTTAGACAATTTCTCACAAACGAGTGACGGCTCTATTTTTAATAATTCATTCCAAACAATAAGAAGACATTTGATATAAGAAATCGATATCAAAACAAACTTGTATTGACTCAAAGGCAAACCCAATGCTATAAACATAATTGAATGCAATTCAATGCAATTGAATCAATGGATTCAAATTTTGTCGTCCAAATACTCAGAGAAAGACACAAAATATGATATCTTTATTTTGATTTATGTTAGGCTGTGCTTAAACTTTGCTTTAATCCCTTTCAAGGATATATTGAAAGTGTTTGTCACAAATAATACAAACAATTTTAGCTTGAATAAACACATGAAAAGAACAAATGATTTTATAATAAAATATGAAATTTGCGAATAATATAATGAAAAGTGCAAACAAAAGGTAAATATTGTATACTTTTGAATGACTTAAATGTAAAGCTGAACATATCGGAGAGCATAACTAATCCTATTGCACAATGTGTGAGCACATATCGCAATCTAATACCAAAATTCTTGCAAACAGTGAGGGGTAGTCGCGAACAAATTGTTGGTAGGGATGAGCCACAAGACTCACATTCCCTCATATCTCAAAATTACAAGAATTTAGAAGAATAAAGTCGTTGCAAGAATACCGACCCTTTCTATAGTCACTGTAGGTTATAGATGGGTCATAATAAGGGGAGTTCACTCTTATAGTGTTGTCTCAATGTATGCATAGGTCTCAATGTCGGCATTCGTATGATGCAAACGATGCCCAACTACTATATAAGAAGTGTGTTTTGCGAGACTCCCGCTGTCTGTTATTGTTGTCAAACTCTAATTCACATTAACTCTAGAGTTGCCTTACCTGTGCTTTCCCGGAAAAAATCACAGAAACTGTATTGAGAGGACCGACACAATGGTTGAGTGCCATTCGCTTTGTGTCCATTTCTATCAAAATAGCCATCAAACCATTCCTTCTAATGTTTTGAGACCTGTTTTTTATTCTACAAAAAACATTCATTCATTCCCTCCAAAAGTTAAAGTTCTTTAACTTTGAACCCATTTGACAACCCATTAGTTTTAGTAAAATGAGTAAAGACTAACAATAGAACAAATGCGTCGCAAACCAAAGTAATGGCACTAAAAATATTTACAATATTTTAGTGAATCATCTGTTGATTAGTCATAAATTCTAATAAATATAAATATTAGGCAATACTTTAGTTGAAATCATTAAATATAGCATTAGTTTAAATTAAGAGCCAAAATCATTAAACATTGCATTCGATTCATTATTTTTATTCAATTTCTCATACATTCTTGTATATTCTTGTATACATGACATGACAATGGGATGCAAACAAATGGCTCCTATAATGAAGTTAGTCAATGAATTCTCTATATTTTGAACATTTCTCTGAATCATATCAATTGTGGTTAAAAACTGATTTTTTGTCCAAAATATATCTCTTTTGCATTTATTTATGTTTTTCTATTAATCGACATATTCTTTATATACCGACGAAATTCCTAAAACGTTGGTATTTGTGATGATATAAAGAGTTTAGTTTATATATAGTTTTTCTATTTTTTGTATAAGTATTCTATAAAATAAATTGTGATTTATTTAAGTTTATGGATGTGTTTATTATTTGGTGAAAATATCGATAAACAGCTCTGACAACAAATTTATTGTTAAGCGACTGACTTTGCCATCAGTTGATCCCTAACTAACCAAATGGTTTGCAAAGAGAGCTGTTTATTAGGTAAGCCATAAAACTTTGTAAAACCGTTAAAAGAGATTTTATTGGTGTGAATGCGCTAATAGTGAGCAAAACTCTGACTCTACACTAAATTAGGTCCTTTTCTTGTATGGACTACGACTTGCGGGCAAATATACCGCAGTTTGTCTGCTGTCAAATGTGGCCAAAATGTATTGAAAAGAGAACGAAAGAATAATAGGGGTGGGGTTTGTACCTCAGATTAACATATCCTATCCGACAAAAGCCGATAAAGGCATCAAATGTTTGAATGCGTTACCGATTATTATTGTGATGTCAACTGATGTCAACATATGCGCTGACAAAACACCAAAACTTTCCTCTATTCTAATCGCTGTTCGCTTTTGGTTTGCTTTCGCCACTGAATATAATACACGCTTTCAATAATACTATTAAACACTTTCCGATGAGTCGTGAGAATCATTTTTCTTCATTTCATTCAATGATATCTCTTTTGGTGCGTTTATAAACTAATGGTTTCGGTACTGACTCTTCACTAAACAATAATCGCTTACAAATCTATCCTTATATTAAGCGACAAAAGCCATATAATGAGCTCAAGTGTTAAAAAAAAGAATTGTTACCCAAATATCTCTTCAAAATCTATTGGATTCCCGATTGAACCCCATTTCAAACCCTCGATTCCTTACTTTTAAATGCTTTTAAGCAAAACTTAAGTTTCATTTTTACTGAAGAACTAAATAATGATTAATAGATATTCAATAGTTTTTGTTATCAATTATCAGAAAATTAATAATTTTAAATGAACTCATGTTTTCCAGAAGTTATTGTTTTATTAATAAATCAAAACTTCAATGCATTCAATGAAACATTTGATTATATTTACAAAAAGGAAAGAAAAAAATGATTACAAATTATTATAGTTATAATGCAAACAAAATTTGTTTTATTTTACAGTTATATATAGAATTGAATAGAATAAAATAAATAGATGATCTTGGTTAAAAAGAAAATAATGATTTCTAAATTTAAATTACAATAAATAATATTTACTTATTTTAAACGAAATAAAGAGTAGTTCAGTATTTTAAATACAAAATAAGTCCAGACATGGCAGACATGGCAGACATGGTTATTTGTAGAAATTGCCATAATTGGGAGGCACCCAATTGTCACTTTTTATTAAGTTATGCCTTTTATAATAATTGAAATTTGATTAAAATATCATTTTTTTGTTTTAATACTATTTTGAATCAAAAATCTAAAGTTTTACTTCTTTTTCATTATTTTTAAGCCAAAAAATGATTAAAAATAAAAAAAAGTTTAAACGATTAAAAGTCTAAAACTAAGGAAAATTAGTCCTAATTAGTACTATTTAACCAATTTTGACACTTTTGGGGAGTGCTCTCAACCTTTCGCCAATTTATGTCTGTCTGTTTGTCTGAATAAACCTAAACTTAACATTTAGTTAAACTTTTGACTTTAGAGTCACGATTTAGATATCGATTAACAGTGGAGATGACCCACACCTGGGGTTAACTCTTATGCAATGATTCGCAATTCACGACTACTTGTATTTCACTCTTTTTAAAGATTAGAAAAAGGATTGAATCTTTGTTTTGAGTAAAAGCTATTCACAAATAAAAGTTAAATTTTATTGATTCTCTTTTCTCTATTTTTTGAGACAAATGTTGACTAAAATATGACTGAAGTGTGCGATCAAATGGGCACCGGTTTATAGATTGGCTGCTTATCATTAACAGTAGCGCTGTTGCAATGATTACTCACTTCTGCAGTAGAGGCGGGTGTGGGCGAAGCCGTGTTATGAGCGCTATGTCCTCCGGTTGAACCCATTCCTGCTATGGCTCCCATTCCAGAGGCTAAACCCAAAGAGCTCAAAGATCTGAGTCCAGCCGCTTGAAGACCAAACTCATACATTTCGTGTAGAACTGCGGCCGTCGAAGGATTTAGAAAATATGGGTTTGTGGCCAAAGAGGCGAATGCATTGCTATTTACGACACCCGACGCTGACGGCGGCGGTAATAAAGGAGGTCTTTGAGAGGATGCGACTGATGCTGAAGAAACGTTAGATACAGACAAGTCTGTTGGTGTGAGCGATGCGTTGTGTAGGAGACGGTCGACACTGAAGCCTATGAATCGCAAATTAGAGTTGTTTGTGATCGGCTTCTGTAGAACTGATGGAAAGTAATTTGAAGGACAGCGCAGTAATTGATTGCTGGGGGGAAACCCCGTATGACAAGACCAAACGGGAAACCCCGTTCCAAATGGCTTCTCAGTTGCCAAAGAGTGAGGGTTTGAGTTTTGTTGAATCCCGGGCTGACCCATAAAATTGCATCCGTAGAGCCCACTGGGATTCGGGTGTGAAACCGATCGACGAAATGCAGCCGCGAGTCGGTTACGCGATGTCGACGTATTTCGTCGCCGAAGTTTACCCGTAGTTCCGCCTATGAAGACGTCATCACTGGAAGGGTCGAGCATCCAATAATTGCCTTTGCCTGGGTCATCATAATGTCGAGGTACTTTAACAAAGCACTTATTTAAACTCAAGTTGTGTCTAATGCTGTTCTGCCAGCCCTGTTTGTTCTCTCTATAATAAGGAAAGTTCTTCATAATGAACTCATAGATGCCATTCAGAGTCAATCTCTTTTCTGGGCTCTGTCTGATGGCCATCATTATAAGTGCGTTGTAACTGAAGGGAGGCTTTTCGTATTTGGACTTCTTATGACCACAACTTTCAGAAGTCGATCCGTCAGAGACTTTCTTTTCTGACCCTTCATTACAACTGTTTTCCTCTTTATTAGTGTCTGAAAGTAATTTTACAGATTTACTATCAGAGCCTTCGTTTGCATTCTTTGTGATACAGATCTCATCGCATTCTTCTTCAGAAAGAGTCATATTTTCAGTACAATTATCAGATGGTTTGGAGAACTCCTTATCAGATGTATTGTCATCCGTATCGCCACTCCGTTTCAAAGACTTGTTGAACATTTCATTTTGCGAAACAATTTTGTTGTCTCTATTCTTATCAGAGTTGAACCAAAAGGGAATACGACTGCTCTGCATGTTATTAGTCACTAACTCTAATGGTTTGTCTTCATCTTCGATGTCGATGTCATCGTCTGAACAACTCGAACACGAATCGGATAAATCTGTGGAATCGATGAGAGGAGTGCTCTCCTCTTTAAGTTTGTCAATAGTCTGGATGTTAGCACTGCTAATAGCACTGCACCAAATTGAGTCAAACGGCACTTGTTTTGCTTTTGGAGGCGAGTGATGGTCCTCAGCGATGATACTACTTATAGAGAAAGACGTCGTCTTCCGTAGTGGGGGTGTTGTCTGTGTTCTGTTCGGCGGAATCATCATTATATGAGCACTACTTCAGCACAACTGAAAAATTGAGGCCGTATTTGGTTTCAATGTTTGTAACTGTTCTGTAGTTCAGTTCTGAATGGCTTTTAAAGAATATGTTGTAAAAGCCTCTGTTTAGTACCACTTCTCTACACATCAGGTGCTCTTTGCAATCGAAGAGCTGTCAGTTTGTAAATGTTAAACATTCGAGTGTTGGCCGACTGTTGGGATGGTTTGCCAAAAACACTATCAACAGAACCTAACATCAAAACAGTGTAAACTCTGGGCATAAAAAGTTTGTTTGATAGTCAGCGCAGGCTTACAATCAATTATTTTGCCACAAATGATAACCGCCTGCAAACCGGCACTGCATTCACCGCTCTCTCACTCAAACAACCAATAGTTTTGCAAAAGTTTTCATTCGAGGCGTTCCGTTTGCGTTGTATTGAATAAACTTTGAGCAGAATTCGCACCGAATTCATACCTTCTCTCAAATTGTGTTCTCAATTGTTATGTCGTTATTATATTAACTAAAATTATATAAGAACTCATATTTAAGATATTTTAAGCCTTTAGTCCCTAATATTTATTGAAATAAATACCGCATTTATTATTCAATCCATAATTAATGATCTTTTGTGTCACTAATAACTCGATTCTATTTAACGATTCTTCATATAAACACTTCAAACAAATATTTCAAACTTTAGCCGCAAATCAATTCAAAAGTGTTTTACGTCTTTAATACTTCATTAGCCTCAGATTTTCCATAAACCTATTGATAAAAGTGACGATTTTTGTCACATAAAAACTACACTTTTCCATCTCATCTCAATTTCCATTAATAATCGTTTTATTCATTTTTTACTTAATTTCAATAATTTTTCAATACTTAAATTCAAATATTATAAGTCCCGACGATTGTATCTCTCACTCACTTACTCACCCACACAACACAACACAAAATTAGGAAAATATTATTTAGATTTAATAAGTAATTATCGGTAGTTTATTAGGAGAGTTAAACAATAAATATATCGTTGATTTGTTCTGTTTTAATGGTTTTGATTTAAAAGGTTTTGGTTGCAATCAAAGGATTTTAATGGGATTAACAAAATTCATGTTATCAATGGTTATTCTGGGCTTTAGACGGTTTAAGAGAATATTTCTTTTGATCGTTTGGTTTCTTTTGATGTCTTTTGAGAAATTCTTCTTTTATATAAAAAAGATAATACAGAAGTTGTGTTAATACTTAAGGATCGGTTCAATTAATAAAGATTAATAAAACTGAAAAATGGTTTAACGCTTACAAAACTACTATTTCTCAGATGACCTGACATTTGCAACAAACAACTCAAAGATTAAATAAATTATTGGATATATCGACAAATGTATGGCCAAACATTTCTTACATTAGAACGCCTTTAGTCTAATGGTTTGGTCCCTACTATGACAACAATTTAGTATTTGTGCCGGTCTTTCAAGACTAGAGATTAGCATCTCTTCTGTCAAAGTCCTGATTAAAGCTCATGTTTTTGGAAAAATAGCTACTCTTCTGATATATTGATAGAGATCTCTCTTTTCCTTCTCTTCTCTTCTTTCCATTATATCAAGGATTTAGTCTCGAAGGGAAAACCTGGCGGTACTTCCAATGCATACAATTGTGACTAGAATTTTGTCATAACAAAAACACAATAGTTATCTCAAAAAATTTAAAACAGCACAACAGCCAAACACCAATTGCAATATAATACTGTTTTTCCTAATCTATTCAAACTTGAGCTCAAAATATAAAGAAATGTTATTCTTAAGTATTTTTTTACAATAAAATACTTAAGATTTGGTTTTGAAAAAAATGCTGAATACCTATACAACACTCACTCTTTAATTATAAGACATCAATATTTATGAAACCCAGAAATTATTCTGTTTTTTCAATTGAATAAAGTTTTCATATTGAAATTAGCTAGCAATTCTTTCCCTTCAAATTTATCCTTGCTCAATGAAACTCAAAACTCAAAGGAGTGTCTTTAAGATAATTTATACAAAAAGGAAATTCACTCAAAAATTTTAGAATTGTTTGATATTTATTTGAACTCAAATTCAAATCATTGATTGATTTGATCTCAAATAATAATAAACCAAATGTTTTGTTAAAATTAAAAAAAAAGATAAGTTTGTTTTGAGTAGTTCTGAAACTATTATTTTTTGGACACAAAAATCGTTTTATTCTTAGAAATTAAATCCAATAATTTTTTTGAGATTATTTTATAGAAATATTTTTTTATTTATAGTAGAAATTATTAAACAGAGGCTAAAAATATTCTTTTAAAGAATTGTGTGATATTTTGTTTGTTGAGAGTAATGACATTTACTCAAATCTCTGATTTATTATCAAATAAATATCTCAAAATATTTGTTTCATATTTTAATTATTTTATAAAAAGATTCTTTAATTTCTTAGGAATTGTATTCAATTTTATCCGTTTTGGAATTCGTGTGCAAACAGTTTATATGACATTTGAATCATGAAAATTGATTAAATGGATTGGATGTCAGCCGAAGAACTATTTATTTTAAGTAACACTAATTGAATTAAAGTAAGAAATGGTTTATCAAACCATTCAAAACAGTGGTAACGCATTGTTTAAGAGTCAGAACTCTTGTTTTA
>JAQFZL010001257.1:0-11010 GCA_034695685.1 Galumna lanceata | reverse complement strand
AAAAAAAAACAAATTAATTTTTCGAAATAATTTTTGCCCATAAAATTTATGACAAACAAAATAATTAGAAAACAAAACTAATTGTATTTTATTTGATATTAAATAATATTTCAATTTTATTAATCAAATATTATTAAATAAAATTACCAATGAATAAATGATAGATAATTTAACAATTCCATCATCATTATCATTGATATAAGCAAGGATATTCTATTGAACAACCCTTTCGGAAGGTGTGATATTTAAAAGCCTTTTACTAAAGGAATTAAGAGAAGCATTTAACCAGATTTTAATGGAAAACTTCCTTAAAATATAAGGACTATTAAACACAAGACTCAATCCAAGGACTTAACCCTTCCTGTGATGGCATTGCAATGAAAATAAGGCTTTAAATTCTTCATACATTCTTTAGTAAACATGTTTTTATTGCAATTATAAACGGTTTAAATTAAATAAGTTAAATGATCTAGATTATACACACCATTTATTTCAGACGAATTGCTATTTAAAATGCGATTAGTATTCAATTAAAAGTTAAAATTTATGGTTTTAAAAATTAAACAAAAACTCAATTTTAAAGTTTGCAAAACAAGAGATAAAACTAAAATAGTTTTCAATAATTAATTTATGGTAAAAATATTTCACTTTAAATAAAAAAAGAAATTCATATCTAATTATTCCCTAAATAAGGCAATTAATTAATGCAAGGATGAGCACACGCACACACACACACACACTCAGCACTTTTAAGCCTTTCCTGAATAAAACCTACAAATTATTCTTTTCTTTAAATAAATTGGTCAGGGTAATCCTTACAATGACCTCAGATTCTAGTTAAAATGAGTGAACCATTTCAAGTATTTAATTTGCCTTGGATAAGGGGCATAAATATGCTCTTGGCCATTACTGTTATACTGGTGAAACACAAATAAAATCTTGTGTTATTATTAGCACTAGAATTAGCTATCGTTTCGACTCATTTATCTGTAAAAGTGATTAAAACATGAAATAACGCTTAAACGTAAGACTAAACAGTGAGAACCAAGAATAGGTACTAAACCAGAGGTGTACCAGTCAAACCAGAGCTCAGATGGTGTGCATTTCGTGAAGATATAAAATAACATTAAATAACAATCATAAGTAAAATATTAAAAATAGAGTTAATTTTAAAATATAAATGAAATGAAACGATAAAAATGATTCACTAATTCCGTGATTTTCCATAAATAATACAAAAATAAATAGATTTTCCTTTTGAAAAGTTGTTCTCAAATCCCGTTTTTCAAGTCTATTCACTTAAATTAAAGGTCTCTTAAGTAGACTTTTTTCCACTCAGCATATTATGGTGAGTACGAGGTCGACCCCTATCCCAGGCTCAGGATTAACCCATAGAATACGCATCAGCATTGAGTCTAATATCTTATTATTGAGATTATAATCAATGAATGAAAATTTGTTTTTAAATGCATTTTCAGTTTGACTTTTATTACCTCTTTATGTCCTCTTTTCAACCTATTTCTAAACCAGCCGTTTGTGAAGGGATTGTGCTCTCGGGCTGTGCGCTATCGCTATAACTTCTAATAAATTTTGTTTTTCTTCTGTGAAATATTTCATTTTAATTTCACTAATAACTAGTGATATGTGGAGACCAAGTTAACTTTCATCTGGAGTTCAATCAACTAGTATCTAATGGTTAAATGTTATACTTTTAATGTTTGCTTGTTTATTTCCGAGTTACTTTGAACTAGTGATTAGTATTTCAATAGAGAAAAGTGAAAGACTTTTAAGTAGTTCTAATATTCTGTGCTCTATTGACCTTAACTTTGAGTACAAAAAAATTACATTCAAATCTACAGCACTTTTGGAGTGCAGTCACTCTTAAATCGAGTCATTTGTTCTTCAGTTTCAGTGGTTTTTCCAAATGAGACAAAAAAAACTAATAAAAACTTTACTCACTTTTAGCTTAACTTTTAGTAATAATTATACGTTTGGATAACTTTAAGCTTTTATTTCATTTTTCAAAGACGTTTATAATGACGTTAAACTTTTTTCAATGAAATTTATTTATTCGGAGAGAATTTTCACCCAAAATCTCATTAATACTTAAGTCTCGATTATAATCAGTCACTCATTTTTCCTGAGATTTTCCGCTTTTTGTATATGAAATATGAATTTTTTTATTAATTATTTTCTTATAATAAAATGAGTTCTGTTTGTCGTCTAATATTTTTTAACGAATAATGAATTCAAATATTTTACGTAAATATCTCTCAAACTATGATAAAAGTATTGATTTTTATCAACTTATGAACTATGAGTTAGACTTTAATAATACAAAATTAATTAACAATAAAACTAATTGTTTTACTTATCGTATTTGTGATGACTTGTGTGAAGTGATTCTCTCTTATCTTCCTATTGAAGAGAAGCTAAGACTTGAGGCCGTCTCCAAACAATTTCAAAGATGTATTTACACCAAACAGACTGTCATAGAGCTGAAGGTTCGCCAAATGGGTTCAGAGGATTATCATAAAAGCCTTTTCTATGGTTTGGTTCATAAGGCAGACCCCAATTTCATGAATGTGGAAAACTTGGCCACTTTGCTCAGGAAATGTCGCTTCTGCAGTGACTTCACATTCAAAGGCCATAAGAATATCGTTAACAGAGAGGATATCCTCAAACAAGTCATTCATTGCTGTCATAACCTTAAGAGAATATCATTTGATTTCAATAGTATAAGTCCTGAGACTATCATTGAATTCGGTCTGAAATTTGGTCAAAAACTACAGAAAATAAGTTTTATTTTCGACAGTAGTTTCCTATCGATTGATAACTATATACTTTTGTTCCGTTTGTGTCCAAACCTAAACGCTTTAAGTAAAGTGAAATTAAAACATCTTATTATAACTAATGAACGACTGGTGCCTAAAATCAAAGCCATTTCACTATTTTATGGCAAAACTGATGTCAAATTCATTAAGACTTTTGTGGAAAACTATAAGAATTTGAGAAAAATCAAAGTCACTACTGATATGAATTCCGATGTCTTGAATCTATTACTGAAAGAAATACCAAACTTTAAGAATTTAGAAGAACTGGAAATCCTATCACAGATTAAGACATTACAAATCGACTCAGAATTAGTCCGAAATATCCGTCAAATAGGCGTTGAGTGTAAAAAACTAAAGACATTCAAATTATTAACAAATAGAGTGAATGAAACAAATGTTTGCAAACTATTTGAATCATTGAATAGCTATTCGTCATTGAATTGCTTAGACTTAAGGCTGACATTCCGTTTGAAACTGGATTCCAATCAATTGGTGGCATTGAAGTCATTGAATGCCTGCCGAGACCTTAAAGTAATTAATCTAAATTTTTCGGGACTCAATGACAGACTCTTTGAAGACATTGGACTTCAGTTCACTCATTTGAAACGGTTATCCATATCTGTTGACTATATAACAGACAAATCAATGAAATCGATATCAAGTTTACAAAATCTTCAATATCTTAGTCTTGACAGTCATCACAGCCGTAGTCTTGGCTTTCCATATGTCACCGATTCTGGTCTCTGTCATGTTATATATCACTGTCCAAGGATTGAGTCTATTATATTTTTCGGTCGGCCCAACATAACACTGGTCACAATCAATGCTCTAATACTATTAGCTTTGAGTAAACCAAAAGTCAGTTTCAACCACTACTTCGGTTACATTGAGAGGAAGTTCGCCACTCAATACACGCCAATAGAACTGACATTTTTGACAAATTTGCCCAAAAATCTGATTATTTCAACCGAATTGAGTACTTATTTTTCATAAGTTTGTTATTTTGCAAAACTTTATCTTTCATTTCAATTAAATTTGAATTAAATGTTACTTTAATTCTAGAAATTATTTAAAAAAAAACAATTCTTACAAATAATTATCTAATAAACTGTTTATAAACATTTGTTATTAAATGGAAGTACTCTTATTTAATCAATTAATTAATTAATACAATAATTAAAGTTATAAACACACAGTTTATGACTCATTAAATGAGATTCGTTTGATTTTTATGGGAATTTAACCCAAAAGTACTGAAAATATATGAATAAATGATTTTCTTTTGATTTCAAACCAATATTTTTAATAATTGCTATGATTTGAAAATAAATACTAAATCAAATGCTTTTGAAATCTCTATTAAATGGTAATAAAACAATGGATTCAATGATAATTCTTAGGATTTGAGAAGAAGTTATAGGAAATACAGAAAAACCTTCGGATTAGATGACCTCTAGATATAAAAAGGGGTTGTCTTTAGTTAAAGGAAATCCATTACTGAGAAAGTCTTTTAATTATTCCTTTATTTAAAGAAGCATTTTATCAGAATATTGGGTCAACTCTTTGCAAATCCGGAGGTTTTACTGCTTTAATACTTTAAAATAGAAATACTAATAGTTTTTCAAAACGAGTGAAAAGCTCTAAAAAGTTATTTTTAAAGGGATTTCATTCAAAATTAGTTATGAATGCATGTAATAAAGGCATTCAATTGGAATTAATTTTAAAACTGACCAAAAGAAGAGGAAATGTTTGACCATTTGATTGTGAAATGAAGTACAGATTCAATAGATTTTGTCAAATATTGACGAGTATAGAGTGATTGACAGTCAAATGGTTTCTTTGCTTTAGTTTTGGTCAATAATTTCTTAGAAAAAGACATTTTAGGAGTATTTGAAGTGAATTTCAGTAAAACTAAAAAAACAAAACTAATAACTATTAAATCAATGAAACGGAATATACTCTTGGAATTAAGTCTTAGACATTCAACGAAATGATAAAAAAAATATTTGACAAAAAGATTCAACGAATTAAAGACAGAATTTGAGATTAAAATATGAGCAGATCTTTAGGCACAACATATTTCGACATTCAGTGGACTCATTAATCAAAGGTATGTCCGTATTATTTGATAGGATAGGATGGGTTGTAAGGCGGCTGTGGCTGTTCGAAGGAATAGGGCGGTGGCTGTTCCACAGGATAGGGTGGTGTCACGCTTTGCATCTGATATGCGTTGTGTTGGACGGGATATGCCATACTTGTCGGGTGTGGGGGAACTGCCGTCACAGTTGTGTTGTGCGCCTCTCCAGCAGTACCTAAACATTTGAGATACAAATTGGTGTCACAAATGGTGTCTATAATCAAAGAATAGAGGATTTACTCAAGACATGACCCCTTCTCTGTTGCTTTTTTCTGGTTAGAAAACAACAGCCACAGACACAACAGCCAACGATCAGACCAAAGATGACCAAGATTATAGTCAAGATGGTAGAGACGGCGTCCTTCAGGAAAGAATGGGCTGATTCTGGTATTTCCATTTTAAACTTCTGACTCCATTCACAACAGTGTCTGTCGTGAAGTGTTGTCCCACAGCACCACTTCTTCTTTGATGACTCGAAAAGTCGGGGACAACTGAATGTGTCCTCATTTCCGTTCAGATCTTTTTTACGACACACTTCTCCACTTTCGACACCTTTTTTAGACACAAAATTAGATCAATTTAGTAATGGATGGCTTTCACTCATTAGGCCTTTCTATGAGTGACTCATCAGTTAATCATAAGATAATTACCGGTTAAGTAAATGATTAATATTATTGCGGTAAAGAGCAAAAGTTGCTTGCTTATTGGTTTTAATGGACACATCTTAAGGCTTGTCTTCTCTTCACTCTATTGTTATGTTTAGTCCAGAAATGGTCCAAAAATTGTCTCATATATTGGGCCAACACATTAACTAATTGAGACTTGCATGCTTATTGCTGTCATCCACCAAATGTTAACTATTAATTAAACAAAAATTATTATTAATTATTAATTAGTAATAGTTTTAATTCACAATTTTATACGGAATTTACTGAAAGTGGTAAATAATTACTTTTTAAAGTTTTGTTTTGTCTCAGTAATTGCTTAATATCTTTGATTAACAAGGTAATTTAAAACTAAATTATTCGCTATTTAAATATGATTAAGTTTTAATAGTTTAAATTAATAATTTCCTGATAATTGTTGTATTTATAAATTGGTTACTCATAATAAGTTACTTTATTCGACATTTTGATATAAAGCTAATGTAAACTATTCAAAATAAACTAATAAAAATTGAAAAATGTCTTCATTTGTTAAGAGTAAACTACGTCAATTTTTTAGTCATAATATAAGTGTAATGTTATGAACGTGATTTTTCTGAGTTTAAAACAGACTACTTTCATATTATAACAAATATTTTTGGATGGTTAATATAAACAAAAACTTACCAGAAATTACGGGTTTAGTTTTAAATTAAAAATAGCAACTGATTCAGTTCCTGCAAAAATCAGTACTGACGTCATAGTGATTACTACAGAGTAGCGCAACTTTAAATTACCCGCTGAACTTATTCCATTAATAATTTATTTTAAGTAAAGAAGAAAATACAAATATGTGTCGAATTTGAATAATTTATATCATAATAAAAGTGAAAAACAAATATTTACACAAAAACTTATTGCGATATAAAAATCTATTCGTTTTTTCTGGTGAAACGACTTTCCTAGCGATGAGTTAAAAAGTTTTAGTCAATTATTATTTCTTTTCTTCAAATATAAAATGTTATATAAATCTTACTTTAAATACGACTCTTTTGGGCAAACATTACACTTGAAAATAACGACTGAAACGAAAAAATTAAGTTAAAAGACATTATAGTGTTTATTCTGTTCACTCGATTGAACTCTTTCTTACGTTTCTATAAATTTATAGCTTCGAAGCAAAAAATTGATAATTATTTCCAAAAGTATTTCACTTCTTTGAGTAGAAATTATATTTGGCTTTCAAATTAATCTTGGTCTATTATGTTTTATTAAGTTTGTGACTTACTCTCACTCCAAGTAAATATTTTAATTCAATTAACTCGATAAGATTTCAAAATCCTTTCTACTATTAACTTATGTTTTCCAAGAATATTAGTTATTAGATGTGTTTTTATCTGAGATGGCGATAGGGGGATATACCCGGAATACACCCCTGAGATTTAAAAATTGGCAAAATACCTCACCCCTAGCCCGAGAAAAAGAACAAATGAAATGGGCGTAGTTTTCAAAATATCCCCTCCCCCTGAAACGGAAAAATAGGAAATACCCCCTTAGAGATCAAAGTCTTTTGTCATTTCAAGTTTTTATCTTATTTTCTTATTCTTTAATTCAATTAGAGTTTAATTATTTGAAGTAATTTTGTTTTTATTCCTTTTTTAATGAATTTTATTTGATTTTTAAAACAACGATATTTTTAAGCATTTATTTCTGTTAGGATTTTAATTATTTTTTCTGAAGTTTTAAAAATGAGCAAGATAATTAAAAATCACTTACAAAGCACTTCATATATCGGTGAAGTAAATGACTTTTGTTGTACTTTTGATTTTCATTTTTTTGTTTATCTTTTAGTTGGTATTCAACTCAGGCTTTGCTTTTCAGAGGTTTTATGTCAATCAACGACAGATTTTCTCCTCTAAAAGTTTAATTAAGAGTTGTTATAATCATTACTTAATAAATATTACAATTTAAGCAAGATACTTTTATATAATATAAATAACTTGTTCAACAATTATTGATTTATTATTTTAGTGCTCAAAAGTATTGATTTAAATAAAGTTTTCTCAATCACTCATTGAATATAATTTTAAACCCATTAATGATTTTTTTTCTGTTTTTAATTTTAAGTTAAATTCGGTTACATTTCATAAAAATTAAAAATAAAATTTTCAGTTAATTAAACTTCTGGTCTTCAGAGAGAATTGACTTTTGAATGAATTCCCCAAATAATTATTCATCGTTTATACTAAGTTTCGTGAACCCCATCTCCAAAACTCAAGTGAATTCCTAGAAATAACTGAAATAATAGAAATGGTATAAAACAATAACATTCAGTGACTCAAAGAATAGATAGAATTAATTTTGAAAAATTCTCTTCACTTTTAATTTATTGTTTTGTTTCGACAAAACAAAGATTTACTTTCTTAGTGTCGCCTCAATTGATGAAAAGAATAGTATGCTTTCCTTTCAGGGGACCCGTAAAGACCACTTTTGGGAAATCAGTTCAATATTTTATGCATCCCTAAAGGCGGACACATATTCTAATCAAAGATTATATGCCTATAATAGCGACCCAATCACTCGATTTTCTCATCTCTTCTTTTGGGGCGAAACGACTAAAGAATAGACTTTAAATTTATTCGCCATTAAATTCTTTGGCGACTTTTATATAACTTATATAAAACTTTTAACATTTTCTTTGAGAATCGCTTTTCTACTGAACAGAATTTAAGTGAAATTTACGATTTTATTCACTATTTTCTCTTTATATTTTTGGTAAACGTGTGATAGCCTTCACTTATTTGGCTGAAGAATATTCTCTTTGAAAATCACTAACAAAATAGGTTTATGTACTTTATATACATAAAGCATATAATAAATAAAATTTATTATAATATGAAATAAAATACTATTATTTGATTCGATGTAATTCGATATTTCAGCTAAAATTTAAATAGGATTTGCTTTTCTTCTATAAATGACTAAAAGACTTTCACAAAGAATTCTTAAGATTACAAATCTATAGTGTATTCATTGGCAAACATTTTATTCAAAAAAAGGGAGTAATTTGTTCCCACATTTACTTTCTATTCAACCATTAAAAGGAAAAGGACTTAAAACTCTCGAATTTATCTCTCTTAATGTTTTTGTGCCTTTTGTGTCTTGTTCAATTAAAAAAACAAAATTCTCTTGTTATCCACTGAAGATCTTTTCTGTTTAAATGGATTTTTTAAATTAATTTTTTATAAACTCTTATCTTCAGAATTATTATAAAAATTCAATTTTTCTGTTCATTTATCCGTAAATCTAATAGTTTTTGCTATAAAAATAAAATAATCTAGAACAAATGCCATGAAAAATAAGTGGCAGACCGTCCGTACGATTAGATTTTTGGCTTCAAATCGCAATTCTTGACTCACTATTATTGTAAAGTTTATTATAATAGAAAGTCAGCGCTTATGTCAGTCAAATGTCAGACAACACTCAAACATTTCTAATAACTTTCTTATGTTTTCAACATTTTTTTTTTGAAAATATTTTCTCATAAATCATAGATTAAACTCAAAACTTCTCTTTTCTCTGAAAACTCATTTCATAATAGGTTTGGTCTAAAAATGAGACCTAATATTTTAATCATTATTTCCTTCAAATTGAGTCCATTTCCCCGATAAACAAAAGAGTCATAAAGGGATGTCTGTGCCAATCGTTTGAATCTATTTTGAATAATACAGTGGGAAATAAAGGGAAGGAGAGGGAGGGAGGGAAGGGGAGAGTGAGTGAGTGAGTGTGTGTGTGTGAGAGAGAGAGAGAGAGAGAGAGAGAGATTAGTCTCAAAGCGATCTGAAGGGCTGACATAATTTTTATATTGAAAATTGTGGTCATCCCCGAAGAATAATAGATATGACCGAAGCAGAGCTGACATCAACCCTCATAAGTGGTATTACAGAGAATATTGAGTTGAGTTTTGTATTCCGGGTAAAGCCTTTAGACATCATTTTCAGCGGCAAATTATTGCAGTCAGAGTCCGATATATGGACTACTATTGTTTGCACAACAGTTTAGATAACAAATCCTAGTCTTTGGATTCTAATGTCATTTGACTCGAAATATTAGTCATCTCTTTCTCTGACATTTGGCTCAAACCATATATTCTCTCGAAATGATGTAAATAATAAGCAAAAAGTGACTGAAAAATCTGTTTCTCTAACAAATGCTTGACTTTTATTACACGAGAATTCACTTTCAACTTTCAAATCCTATTTCAGTGAAGTTTATTCTTTGATCTGAGAATACTTTCCTCGGATTACAACTGAATTTTTTGTTGCATTTCATAGAGATTTCAATCCTTAACATTGGGTCCTATTTTTGACCCAAATATTATTATACTATTTTTTACGACCAAAACTTGGTATGAGTTTCGGCAGTACTTTTGATACACACTTTTGATTCTTATTGTGTGTGAAATGATTTTCAATTCACTCAAATCTTGATACAAATCACGTATACTTTAGACGAAAATTTTCATTTCAATTATAATTTATTTTCACATTTCTATTAAACTTAAGATTTGATTCGAATTTTGAGAAGTTATGTCCAATAATTCAATTTATAAAAACGGTTTCATCAAAATAAATTCAGACTATTCTTATTTATCCATTTATTTATCCTTGCTCAAACATATCTGCTTATGACAACCAAATTTAATTGAAAATTCTTTTAGAGTTCAACTTTTCAATAAATTTCTTAATAAATTGATTTAAAACCAATTAATTGGCTCTAATTTTTATTCTTCTGTCAGTTATTCAACTAAACCATTGAAATACATCCACAATCACTCATTTTTTGCCACATTTCTCAATGTTTGTTTTTAGTAATTCCCATTTTTATACCAAAGAATTATGTTGTTAATCAAAATACACAAAACTCTTTGTAAGATCACATTCTATAGTCATATTCACCCCAAATCCTAAATAATCCTAAAATGAGACTAATGTTAAATTATAAGTTTAATTACATTAAATATAAGAATAGTTCAATATTTGTCCAATTTCACATCTAAATGTACCATGGTTCATTGTTATAGAAACAATTTCAATATTTTCACAACACATTGATTTACAATAATTTTTTTATAAAACTATATCAAAACAAGGTTTGAGGGCAAAGTCTATGACCACTACATTTACGGGTTTATATAAAGTAAAAAATATCTATTTTGAATCAGTTTAACATACAATCAAAAACTATAATACATTATTAACCAAAAGAATAGATATTCTTAAAATAGGCAAATATGTTGTTTTATCACTTATTGATGAAAAACATCTTTGTGAGGGTCTATTATTAATATAAACATATTTAAAATACTTTAACCATAAAATAGTGAAATTCTCTT
>JAQFZL010001256.1:0-11025 GCA_034695685.1 Galumna lanceata | reverse complement strand
AAATTCAAACCATATTTAAAAAAATGGCTTTTTTTACATATAATCCAAAAGATTATTATTTTCAAAGTAAAAGTTTATTTATAAGTGTTAACTATTGGCTCATTTTATTCAAAATGTTCTTATTATTAAAATGTGTAAACTGTCAAGATGAGAGCAAGATCAATTTGGCTGATTGCGGAATTTCAGAGAGAATTGATTCGGCTAATGTACGTATTGTCGGGGGCAAAGTAGTAGACATCAATAAATTTCCCTGGACAGTTACTTTTCAAAAGAAAATGAGTCAGAAATCAAAAGCTCAGCACTTTTGTGGCGGTTCTGTCATAAACCATCGATGGATCCTATCGGCCGCGCATTGCATTAAAGGGTTTTTCTTTACTTTTATTTAATTTTATTCAATTATTTTATTGTTGTGATTATTTAGAGTCCAAAAGACTATTAGCAAAGTAGTAGCAGTGGTCGGCACTTCTAAATGGGACGGTAAGAGTGGTAAACCCTATAAAGTGGACAAATTGTTTATTCACGAAAATTATGATTCATTTAATTTCAATAATGACATCGCACTCATTAAGACAACCACTGATATTGAATTCAGAAAAGATGAGCACTATTTTTATGTAAATAGTATTTGTCTGCCGACACCTGATTTGGAAATCCCACACAAAGCCAGGACTTACGGATGGGGTCTTTTAGGTGAAAACAGTTCAATGAGTATTGATCTGATGAAAGCGAGTATGGGTAGAGTCGACTTCAATAACTGTAACAACATTTATAAGGAATATATCGGGAATTTAAGTGAGAAAATGATTTGCTTCTCAGCTCCAGGAAAAGATGCCTGTCATGTATAATATCATCACAAAATTTTGGGTTTAATCATTGTTATGTTTAGGGTGATTCTGGAGGACCCCTCTCTTATTCATTAGAACGGTTTGTTCTAAAAATTGTCGAAAATATTATTTAATTGAAGCAATAATTGGAATATTTAGCAGAGAATACCAAATAGGAATCGTTTCATTTGGTTTGGGATGTGGTCGAGACAACACTCCAGGCATTTATACTAATCTACTTCTTTATGAGGATTGGATTGAAAACATTATTAACTCAAATGTTGATTAACTCAAAGAAAAACATTTTTAGAATTTAAATGAAATTTTTCTATACTTTAATTAAATAATTTTATTGAAGTCATTATAAGATAATTAAATTGAATTTAATTGAATGTTTAGAAAGTGTTTATACAGCCCTCACTATAGTTGCCTCTGTATTCATATGTTTGACAACTTTATTTTCAACCCCATCGATAACGACCGGACCCTTTGTTTTCATGTCATTATTTGGATCAAAAGGCGTCGATTCGGGTATTTTAGAAGTCGGAGGTGTAGGAGATGTCGTCTCTGCCCTTTGGGTTGTAGTGGTCATCACAGTTATAGTTGTCATCAGATCTGTAGTCGACTCTATAGTTGTCATCAGATCTGTAGTCGACTCTATAGTTGTCATCAGATCTGTAGTCGACTCAATGGTTGTAATTAAATTATCGATACTTTTGGTGGAAAGTGTGGTGACGTCCACTTCATATACTTTTGTTGTGATCTCTTGATTTGAATTATTTTCGTATTCAATGCAAATCATTTTCTTTTTATTAGTTTTCATCGTTTTAGGAGTCGGCGGCGCTTCTGTTGTCGCCTCTTTTGGTTTGTTTTTAGAGAAAAGGCTCTGAAAGAAATTTCCGACCTTTTGAAAGAATTTACCAATTTGAGCTAGTTAAGTAAATAAATCACTAAATAAGTAATTATTCTTGCATGTTTAATTAAAGTTATTTGTTTAACATTATAGATATACTACTTAAGAACAATTAGTTTCATAAAAAAGAATTTTGGAGAATTCAAGAAAAATAATCTAGTTTTTGGTTATGAAAACTTCAAAATAATAAATGAGCGTGGTTAATAGAAATAACCAAGCTATTTATTTGTTTGTATTTATTGTTATTCAAAAATATAATACGATTTAAACAGAATAAAAACTAACCGAAAACATTTTTCCACCATTTGGTGAACTGACTCCAGAAGTCTTGTTTTTCATCTTCATTGAGATCTTTACTCGATATCTTATATTTCTCGTACACGTCTTGTGGCATATCTTCAGGTTTGTCTGGTTTGAAACACCGGACATTTTTATTACTTTCTTCTCTTTTTTCAATCGATTTTGAGTCAAAATTTTGAACTAAAATTACAAGAATTGCAAAAAATATTACACTTTTGGTAAACATTTTTGTAGAGTGACTTCAAAATAGTATAACAAACTAATTGAGTGACAAAAGAAATCATCACTCAATTTGTATTTTATTCTGAACTTGAAATTTACGACTGAATCAATAAATTTTGAAAAATCCTTCAATTTTTTCAAAACTATTATACAATTGTTTTGAAATTTCATTTAATTAATAACTTTTGGTTTTCAAAAAAAAAATTCTTAGGAAAACAAAATGGAATTATTTAATAAACCTAAAGATTTATAATTTCTTATAGAAAAATTAACCTTGTTAAACATAGAAAAGATAATTTTGAACTATCAAAAGCCTATTTATGTATTAATGAATTTTGTAAATAAACTTTGCTTGATGATTGACATTTATTGACATTTAAGGAATGGTTTCATTACCTCTCAATTATTATCAATAGATTTATTGTCTAATGATATTTAACAAGACTTTTGACAAACAGAAAACATTTTCTGAGAATCAGTTAAATCAAGTGATGGCATAAAAACATATAATCAGAGAAGTGTTTCTTTTTGATTGCACTCAAAAGGGAGACACGAATTGGACTTAAAAGCAATTGTCGGCCTTTAAATGACTTATCTCTGAAAACTCATTAATTTTAAGATAAAACTAAAAAAGAAGAAAAATCCTCTCAAATAGAAGATTCTCTCAACTTATTTATCTTTGAGTAACTTATGTATAGTTAAAGTGATAAGAAAAGTAAAGAAACAGCACTTAAACGGTCTGTAATTTGAGTAATAATTAGTCGACGCCTTAAATGATTGGTTATAAGAATTTTGAATTCAAATGATTTACTTTCGCTTAAATTAGAAATGAATTTCAGTAAACAATTTATCTCTAAATTTGTTTAATATTGAAAATGCATTTTAAAATTATCTTTATTTTATTTTTGAGTTATGGCATCAAAAGTGTGGTTAACACCAAATATGACGGTATTTGCATTTAATATATGAAAAGTATCATGATCATATTTTTTATTACTCAAGATTATGAGTTTCTACTCGAGAGATGCTGTGATTTGGGCACAACTCGAGCCAAACAGATGCCAATCGCTGGCTGTGTATTTCACAACTCATCCTTTGATAGATTGACCACAAATACTGAATGGAGACATCAGTGCGAACTCGTTGTTGAGATTTGTTGCATAAGAGAGCACAGGTCCAGGAATTGCGAAGAGGGAAAAACTTTGGCTAAAAGTAAAATTGAATGCAGTTCTCTTCAAACGGCTATTGTTAGTCAAGTGGCAAATGAATCGACACAAGACTGTTGTCTGTCCTGTAAGTTAGGTTTAATGGCAAGTAGAGATAACTTCCCTTGCTCATTCAATGCTCATGGCACTTTTGGATTGGGTGCTCCATTTGAGGACGTATACTACGAATGCTGTTCACAATTAAAAGTTGAAAATATAAAAGAAAGTAATTCATTAATCGGTTCCCGAAGAAGTGGTAAGAGATCTGAATAATAATGAAATTGAAAATCAAAAAATCCTTAATTCTTAATAAGGGCTAAGAGTTAGCATTTGTGACACAACTTCATCTCCGTGTGACCATAATTGTTATGACCCTGGTCCTGATGTGGGTCCCATTCGATGTTCATGTTTTAAAGGATATGAATTGCAAAGCGACGGAAGAAATTGTGTGGATATCGACGAATGCGAAGAAAAGACACATTCTTGCGATTTAAGAGTTGAAGACTGTGTCAATACTATTGGAGGATTTCAATGCGTCCCCAGAAAACAAAGACAAGAAGAAAGAGAAGTGGAAACAGTAACCCCTTATTGTCCGCCGGGCTATAAGTGGAATAAAAGAGAGAGAAGATGTGTTGGTATGTATTCAAACATTTCCATATCTTATCAGAAAAAAAATATTTTTAATGAAGTCTTGAAAAGACATTGAAGTGAATCCTTGAGTTAAATAAGTGATACCTCTTTTAATTCTTTGAGATATCGACGAGTGTTTTGACAAAACTGATAACTGCAATCGACAAACACATGTCTGCAAAAACCTTTTGGGTTCGTTTACATGTATATTGATTGGTAATACCTGTCCGCCTGGCTTTAGAAGAGGTCCGAATGGGGACAGAGATTGTATCGATATCGACGAATGTGCAGAAAAGCAATACAATTGTCAGGAACCAATTGAGTCATGCATTAACTCAATCGGGGGATATTATTGCGAACAAGTGGTTGAAACTGTAACTGATCCGACGACAACCACAACTATATCAGAACCTATAGATCCGTTGAAGTGTAGGCCAGGCTTTAGATTCTCGAAATTAACGTATCAGTGCGAAGACATCGATGAATGTCGTATTGGTCAACACTCTTGCAATTTAGCCACTCATAACTGTGCCAATACTGAAGGTTTCTTCGACTGTATTCTTATCGTCAGATCTTCTAATATAGAAGAAGAAGAATGTAATCAAGGATTCAAAAGAAATCGGTGGTCAAAAGAATGTGAAGACATCAATGAATGTGAAACAGAATATAAACCCTGTCTTAAGGATCAGTCCTGTCGTAACACAATTGGAAGTTATGTTTGTTATTGTCAGGTATTGTCACTCAAATATTGTTTGTTTTAAACATTATATTTATTTCGTTTTATTTTCAAATTCTAAATGAAAGGCCGGTTATACCAAAGATGTGTTGACGGGTCAGTGCAAAGATGTCAACGAATGTCAATTGGGAACCCATGCATGTCATCAATCTCTCAGATGCGACAATACTATTGGTTCCTATCATTGCGTTAGAGTACAGGACTGCGGAACTGGTTATACAATTAATGCAGAAACAGATATGTGTGAAGATATTGACGAGTGCGCACTCAATATACACAATTGTGGTCAGGGTTTTGAGTGCAGGAATATTGACGGCTCATTCAAATGTAATCGCATTAGTTGTCCACCGAATTACCATTTATTGAGTGATGGCACGTGTCATACGACTGACTGTGGAATCGGTAAAATATTTAACCTGACGTACAACAGATGTACGGATATTAATGAGTGTCTTAACAATCCGTGTTCTCCAAATGAAAAGTGTATTAATACTGTCGGTAGTTTCAGATGTTCCAGTTATTGCACCCCTGGATATCAACTAAACAAATATGGTATCACTCTTTTAATTTTGAAAATAACTAAAAATTCTGAATTCAGGCAATGCATGTGAAGACATCGACGAGTGCCGTTTAGGGACACATATGTGTACTTCACAACAGATATGTCGTAACCGACCAGGAAATTATATTTGTGAGTGTCCTCTCGGTTTTGTTCTCAATCAGAACAGAGAGTGCGAAGACATAAATGAATGTCAGAGATATGGCTCTACAGTTTGTTCTCCCGATACCTCCGAATGTGTCAATACTGTTGGCTTATATCGATGCCAATGCAAACCCGGTTATGAAGAAGATGGCAGCGGACGCTTCTGTAAAGATATTAATGAATGCGAGGGATATCATCAGTGCTCTCACAAATGCTTTAATACATGGGGTTCTTATCAGTGCACCTGTGAATCAGGTTATAAATTGGCTGAAGACAAAAGGAGTTGTGTTGATGTCGATGAGTGCCAGGAATTTCGCGATAAACAGGTGGCAGACAATTATTACCTCTGTATTGGCACTTGTCATAACATTCCCGGTTCTTTCCGATGTTCCTGTCCTCATGGCTATACTTTAGCGGGGGATAACAGGACCTGTCATGGTATGACTTTCTTATATATATGTAAAACTATAAGATATTGTATATCAGATATAAACGAATGCGATTATCAGTGCAAAGGAGAGGAAGAGATCTGTCTTAACACAAGAGGAAGCTTTAAATGTAATCGAGTGGTATGTCCTTCAGGATATGAGAGGGATAAAAATCATAAGAGGTATTCCAAAATTTATTCAATTAATTCAATTCTTAATATACATGTATTTAATGTTCAGTCGCTGTAAGAAAAGTTATGGAACAGCCGTCTGTAATGACCAGTCATGCCTTTCAGAAGATTTAAAAGATCCCCTTGCTTATTCTTATAATTATTTGACATTCACATCAAATATGACAATTCCTCCGACGGGTTATCTCGACTTATTCACAATGAGGGGACCCATCCTTTCGGTGACTACTGTCCAGTTTGAGTTCAAACTAAATTCAGTGCGAATCGGGGCTTATGGTGTGGTGGCGGCCACTAAAGAAAACTTCCACTTAAGAAGAGTAGCATTCAATGAAGCGATGGTTTCTTTGGTTAAACCAATTCAAGGCCCACAAGACATCGAATTGGAGCTGGAGGTTAAGTTGTACCATGGTAATCTTTATGGGGGGTCGTCTAAAGCTGTTCTTAACATTTATGTTTCGGAGCATAAATTTTAGATACATTTTCACTAATTTATAGAAAATTTATTAAAAATATATTTTTATTTAAGTTTTCATAAAAATATATTTACTTTTGATTTAATGAAAGAGTACTTCGCAGTCATCTCTTTCAAGAATAACTGCCAACTCTTGAGGAGTCCGCTCTTTACTGTCCTTTTGATCGAAATCTGCGCCCAAATCCAAAAGCCAGCGAATAGTTTGGATGTGACCCTCTTTGACGGCTAAATGAAGACCACTTAAGTGACCGACAGTTGTCAATGAATTTATGTCAAATTTTAATTCATTTATTAAATATTTGATGGAATCGATTGCATTCGATTCACAACTGATATGCACTCCATTTCTGCCCAAATTATCGGTCAAAAAGGGATTTGTATTTTGTTTTTCAATTAAAACTTTACATATTTTGGGACAATTGCTTCGTAAGGCTTCCATAAATGGAGTGATACCACACGAGTCTCTTTGGTCACATTCATACTGACAATTGTCTAATAGGAAGTCCACAACTGAGTAGTGGCCACAAAGCGCTGCCGTATGTAATGGACTTCTATTTGTTTTGCTTTTGTTTTGACTGACTTTAGGGTCACATCGGAGGAGATATTGAATTTGAGGCAAATCCCCGGTTCTGACAGCGATATGAAATGAGTTCCAGCCGTCTTTATTCTTCAGATCAATACTCGCCTTCTTCTCAATCAATAACTTTACAATTTCTAAGTTATTGTCTTTAGTTAATGACAGTAATAGTGGACTCCAATCGGATCTGTTTAACGAATCGACAATTATTTCGGATGACTTCAGTAAAAGTTGGCAACACTTGAGGTTCTTATACTGTGCGCTCAAATGAAGGGCTGTTTTCTCTTCCCTATTCCTCAAATTGATATTAATTTGATGGATGCAATCACTCAATAAATACTCAATTATTTTAATTGAATTAAAAATTGAACACAAATGGAGTGAATTGTCTAATGATTTCTCATTTAATACTTCATTAACTGATTGTAAATATTTTGAAAGTGATTTAAATTCATTTAAACTATCGTTTATAATGACTTTCATGAGCTCTGCTTTAATTATTTTCGCCATAATTGAGAAAATCTATTTTTAAACTTTTATTTTAAACTTTAAAATAAACAATATTTAAATGTCTGTCATATGTTAGTCACATGTTTTGCTTAAAAAAAAGTAAACAAAACGTAATTTTTTAATGACATTTGAATGGTTTTCGGGGGTCGACATAACCTGAGGAGTGTTTTGCTATTACATCATTCAAATGGAAATCTGTACTAAACTCTACTGAAAGACACCTTAGATTTTGAATCATTGATTGAATAATTGAACAATAGTTTAGATGTCATACTTATTGTGCAATGATTTCGATAGTGGTGTGTATGTGAAACATCGGACACATATAAGGCACGTGACTTTTAACGTAATACTTAACGTCGTTAAGTTAACGTAGTTTTCGTCATACAAATGACTCTTAAACCTGATATTAGTCCTTAAGATAGCAATGCGTTCAAACACTGAACCAATTCATAGACTATTCAGTAATAATTTGGGAAATTTTTTATTTTTAAGCAGTCAAACATCGGATTTCATATAACGAGGTGTAACTCATTGTACTTAAACTTTGTTTAATCATTTCTTTATTACTTTATTTTAAATTCAGTTGTATTTACTTTGAGTTCAGTTACACTTTAGTCGACGAAGTGTTTGAATATTTTAATTGTTTTTCTTTTGTTTGTTTTAAAAACAAAATTTCAAATAATGTCTCAAAAGTCATTTAAAGCAAAACCACATCCAATTACTAACGACTATAAGATCACCGAAAAGGTATTGGGTCTGGGAATTAATGGCAAAGTTGTCGAGTGTTGGAACAAATCTAATGGACAAAAGTTTGCACTAAAGGTATGCCTTGAAATCAATTCAATGCCTTTACTTTCACTTTTGTTTTAATGCATTTTATTCAAAGACTTTTATTTTAAAGACTTGTTTTCTTTGAAAAAGTGTTGATTTCAATGATTTCAATGATTTCAATGATATTTATTTTAAAACTGTTTTTCCTTTAATTTTTAACTAAATTTTATTAATTTTATTGAGAGATAAAACATTTGATTTCGTTATCAATTCGTTGGCTTTTGTTTGCATTCAATCAAAATAGGAGTCTTTCCATACATTTAGTAGAAAAGAGACAGAATTTAATTAAAATGTTTGCAAAACATTGATATCTATTTGGAAAAGAGTGAGCACTGACTTATATATTTGCCGGTTTGGTTACTTTGCTTGATAATTATCAAAATAACTTTGCATTGTTGCTAATATGTTGTCTTCAATACAAAGAGTCGTAAGCGCTGTTCATCCCTAAAAAGTCCCCCAAAAGTTTAAATTTGTCTGAATTTTATTATTTTTAAAAATGAGTCATTCCTTCATTTTATTATTTTTTGATGTTTTGCTTAATTTATTACTAAAAATGATTTTTAATACAATTTTTCGGAAAGTTTTACAAAATTATATCAAATGCTTGTTTTTAAACACATTTCCCATTAGTTTTGCAAAACTTGAAAAAAATCTATTGTTTTCTCTGAATTGAAAATTACTAATATTTCCTCGAATTGTATAAAAACCTAAAATATGTTGCCTTTCACTTAAGTCTAAAACTATTGTCTGACTCTTTCATTGACTTCATAAACATTTTACTCTTAATTAAAGTTTTTAAAGTTTAGAGACAAAGAAGTATTACAAAAGTAAATGACATTTTTAACTAAAAAAAAATTGAAAAGCGTTGCACACAATAACTCTTAAGGAAAGTTTTGGAGTTTTCCAACTTTAGTTCTGACAGTCAATGAATTTACTATTCATTTGTTTTCCTAATAAATTCAAACTTATCTTTCAATTGGTTTGAATTCAAATATATCTGTCATTAGTTTAGATTATTTTTATTGGTTTTTACTAAATATGAAAATCTTTTGAAACATTTGTGTATTTAATTAACCGATGATTTGTACGCCGAAGTATTGTGTGGTGTGTTGTGTATATACTGAACGTCATTTGATTATATCTAAAGTCATATTCATATTTAGATTTTCACACTTTTATAGTCATAAACAATAAATTCTCGAAATTTTATTTCAGTTGATTTCACGCATTAATAGTTTGTTCAGTCATTTATTAATTTTAAAATTTGTTTAAAGTAATGAATATCTTTAAAATTGCATTTTCTTTATATAGTCATTGAATAAAACAATTGTTTTAATAGTTATTTATTATTTTTAAAGTCGAAGCCATTAATCTGATGATAGCCTTGAAATAAACGCTGATAATCACGAATGGATATGACTTTTACTCATTTAATTACTGTTTCACTCATTTTTTATTAAAAGCTTTTCCTAAATTGAAAAAATTTGTGACAAAATTAGTTGAAATTGAGAGCAAACAAAACAATTATCACTTTTTAGCACTCATTGTTATCATATATGTATTGAACACTCGATAATATTGTGTTAATTATCTTATAATATTTGGATCGACATATATTTTTTTAGCTAAAATATAACAGTATAAACAATCTAGTATATTATAGAAAACAAGATCATATGCTGAGATGACAAAGAATGACAAATTGAAATTTTAATGTAAATCTATTTCTCTTTGTTTGCTTTTGTGTATATTCTTTATGTTTGTATTGAGTATTAAAAAGTTTATTTCTGTTTAATCATTCAATAATTGTTTCCTTGAATTCCACTTATATTTCGTCACAGAATTACAAATAAATTGAATAAATGTTTGAAATGAAAGCAATTTGAAATCATATAAAAGTTGCCAAATATTATGCTTTAATTAGTTTTCCCTCTTTTTTCAATTAGAATATATTTCTTGAATTTTGTGAAATCATTTTTTTTATTCTTAAATAAATATTTTTCTTAATTCAATTCCGAGAGATTTAGTCATTTTTCAAACATTTATGTAATGTATAAATGATTTAATAATTCAATGTTTTGTATCAAAATATTTATAATTTAAGGTTCACTTCAAAAACTATTGGCCCAAAAATATTAACTATTCATCATAAGAGAGAGATTTGTTTTGAACCATAATTTAGACTTAAAAACAAAACTTGTTATACATTGAGAATAGTTTTAAGTATTGAATAAAGTGTTGTTAATTTAATTGGAGTCAATGCCAACAAAAATAATCAAATGTTATGAACTCTGAACCCATTATTATATAATTGTCATAAGGATTGTCTCATTTATTAACTAAACTATAGTTTTTTGAGCTCCAAATATAAGTTAATTATAGAAATGCTTTTAAGTGTTGAAACTTATGTCAGTTATTCAAGACTTTAGAATAGTTTGAAACTCAATCGCCTTAATCTTAAACATTAGTCAAAGAAATAT